>RJWH01005586.1:0-73115 GCA_004363575.1 Solenodon paradoxus | reverse complement strand
CCCTTCCCTCCCCCCACCTCCCTGCCCCCTCCCTCCTCCCCACTTCCCTGCCCAACCCTAGGGAGGCCGGAAGGGAGGTGAAGTCAAAGCCCTCCTCTCAGAATTGCTGCCTTGCGGCCTGGCCATGCACCCCACCGAACCCTGGAGCCCCAGCCCAGGGCCAGCGTCCTGGTATTACTCGGGGTCAGGCAACCTGGAGGAGCTGGAGCTGGAGCTGTGCCCGTCAGGGGACCTGCCCTACAGCCACGCCTTGGTCCCCACGCTCTACCTGGCGGCCTTCGTGGTGGGCCTGCCAGGCAACGCCTTGGTGCTGTGGCTTCTGATCGTACGGCGCGGCCCGCGGCGACTCGTGGACACCTTCGTGCTGCACCTGGCGGCCGCGGACCTGGGCTTCGTGCTCTGGCTACCCCTGTGGGCGGCGGCGGCGGCGCGCGGCAGCAGCTGGCCCTTCGGCGAGGCGCTGTGCAAGCTGAGCAGCGCGGCGCTGGCCGGTACGCGTTGCGCCGGCGCGCTGCTGCTGGCCGGCCTGAGCGTGGACCGCTACCTGGCAGTGGTGAAGCTGCTGGAGGCGCGGCCGCTGCGCTCCCCGCGTTGCATCCGGGCCGCGTGCGGCGGCGTCTGGGCCGTGGCGCTCCTGGCCGGCCTGCCCTCCCTGGCCTACCGGAGGCTGCAGCCGATCCCCGGGGGCCGGAGCCTCCAGTGCGGCGAGGAGCCCTCCGACACCTTCCAGGGCCTCAGCCTGGGGCTGCTGCTGCTGACCTTCGTGCTGCCCCTGGGCGTCACCCTCTTCTGCTACTGCCGCGTCTCTCGCCGCCTGAGCCAGTCGCCGCACCTGGCGCGAGCCCGGAGGAATTCCCTGCGCATCATCTTCGCCGTCGAGAGCACGTTCGTGGGCTCCTGGCTGCCCTTCAGCGCCCTGCGCCTCGTCTTCCACCTGGCGCGTCTCGGGGCGCTGCCGCTGCCCTGCCGCCTGCTGCTGGTCCTGCGCTGGGGCCTCACTCTTGCCACCTGCCTGGCCTTCGTCAACAGCTGCGCCAACCCGCTCATCTACCTCCTGCTGGACCGCTCGTTCCGCTCCCGCGTCCTGCGAGGAGCCTGCGGCCGCGCCGAACGCCGAACGCGCAGGGTCAGCTCGGCGTCCTCGTTCTCCAGGGACCGCAGTTCGGTGTTCCGGAGCCAGACCTGCAGTTGGGGGCGAGCCCAGATGGCGAACGCGGCGCCAGCCGTCCCGTAGCTGGTCCAGACGGGCGTGGGGCGGCGGCAGAGCACCGAAGTGGAGACCCGGGGCTGGCTTCCCCAGACACCTTCTGTAGGGCGGCGGGCTGCTCCGACCCTGCCTGGATTCCAAGGCTCTTTTTCCTGAACTTTTCCAGAACCTCAGAGCTACTTTAACTGCCCCCTCCTCCAAAACAGCCTGCTGAGACCATCTGTTCTTAGCCCAAGGCTCATACCCCCAGTCCAGTAAGGACTCGGTGACAAGCACCAGCACCCTGGGGGCCCACAGACTCACCTGGCAGAGGAAGGGGAGGTGGGTTCCTTCTCTCTCCCATCTGAATACCACAGGCCAAGACCCCCAAAGGCCACTCCTCTCCAAGCCTGCTTTCTTTGGTCCCCTACCATAGCCATTGCCTTGGAAGAAATACCCTCTCCAAGTCAGGCCCTCTGGCCCTCTAACTTCCAAAATTCTCTAGAATATGGGGATTGATGGCCTTTCTGTATGCTCAGCACTCTTTGCTGCTGTTTGCTACAGCCTTAGTCGCCATCGTTCAGATTTTCGTTTTCAGATCTCACCGAAGCCACGGTACCCATCCCCATAGGAGCGCTGGATTGATCATTCCCACAATTTCCCCAGAAGCGCTAAGTCTACCCTGGTTTCTCTTCTCCCCATTCCCAGGAAGCTGCGAAACTCACCTGGACAGCTGGACAGAGGGTTCTGCAGTCTCTCCCCAACATTTATATTCTCTCTCCTTTGACCAGAGCATCCCCCAAATCTGTGTGAGTTCACCTTTCTCAATAAAGGCTTTCTCTGGCCCTTGTTTGAAAACCGTGTCTGTCTCAGGCAGCAGGAGTGAAATGACTGTGAGGAGGTGAATTGCAACAAAACGAAACTCAGCCCTGGAATTGAGGTTGACCTCAGGATGGCCAGGGCTTGGTGTGATGTCCATGCAGTGGTTGTACCAACGTGGCCTCTAGTCCCACACGACAACAGCAGAGCATTGATTCCTATTACTTTAAATAAGATGTTTCACATACTGAAGGTTACAAAGGGAAAGAAAAAAAAAAAGATGTAAGGGCCTCTGCCAGATAGGTGTCCCTTGAAAGAGGAAATGTGTCATTGTGACTTTCATATATGTGTTTTAGGTCTTTTTTCCTGTCTTTTCTGAGACCAGCCAGTACAGACTTTCAGCAGTATCCTTTTTCTTCCTCAGCGACTTACCTTGTGAAGTTGCTGGAGGGTTTGGAAATTCAGTGTCTATACTTTTGATTTAAGAGGATTTGGCCTAAAAATATGCTGTCAGGGCAGGGAATGGAACTCAGTCATTCTACTCAGCCAGCTCCCCACCAGGCCGGTCACAAAGCTGCCAGCTCTTCACACTAGGCTGGTTCTAAAGCCCTGGCCACTCCTCAGGCTGCCGAACACCCATCCGGTATCTCTGCTTTGCTCTTTAGTGTTTGGGGCTGTTGACTGAGAGCAATTCGAGCATCACACCCCACCTTAACCCTGATAAGCACATTGGTTCCTTCCACACACCCTGAGAGGGGCGAGCCTTGCAGCCTGTGGGGTCACCGGTGCCAGAGGGACAAATGTCAGAGACATTCATGTTTGAAAGTTCAGATACAGCTTGGTCCTTCCTCTCCTCACCACTGGTCTCTGCGGCAAGAATTATGATTTCAGATGGTGAAGTCTCAAGAGAGGAAGGCAGACGGGCATCTGGGTGTGCGTGCAGTGAAACTCCAGCTGGCAGAAGGGTCACTTGTCCAGGCTATTCAGACTGGGTCCCCACCTGTCCCCTTGCCAAGTCACTCCTCCAGACCTACTGACCGATTGCACTCCTGGAAAATAGAGAGAAGGCTTCTCCATGCTCAGGAGAGCTTTGCTCTGCCCTCCAGTAGCTGCTACTCAAATCAGCATTTCCTTCTTGCCGCAGAACTGCAGCAATGTGGAGACAAAATTACAGACGCTTTTAAAGACATTCACGTCCAAAGTAGCGCAATGCCCTCACTGATCCAGTGGGCTGTATGTAAATTTTAAAATGCTGTTTAAAGAGACATTGGAAAATGTTGATGATCTGTTAAAAGACATAAAAAGGAAACAAAATTGCTTGGATTAAATACACCCCACCCCACTCACACACACACACACTCTAGCCTGAAGGATATAAAATAATTGTTAGCATTCATTTTGTTGACACCAAACATTACATGCCACAAAATCCTTGGATAAAAACTGATTTTTGCTCTTTCCTTTCTCTAGCACAAGTTAAGTACCACAGATCTCTTCTCTCTTGATGCCAACTCTTGGAATGCCATCTATTTTATTACTTGCTATTACTGTCAAAATAGCAGTTCCAAAAGTGCAAGGACTTTTTCTGTTTCATTCTCTGCTGTATCCTCAGTGCTCTGAAGAGTGTCTGGTGTGTAGTAGGCACTCATTAACTGCTCAGCAGGGCTATGTCATAATATGAAGTTCTGTAATAAAATATGAGTAGTCACAACAGCTAAGAACTGGAAACTACCTAAGTGCCCAACATCAGATGAATGGATCAAGAAGATGTGGTACATTTATACAATGGAATACTACACAGCCCTTAGAACAGATCCTGTCATTTGAATCAACATGGTGGCATCTACAGGGGATTATACTAAGTGCAAAAAGTCAAAAGAAGAAAGATGACCTCACTCCTAGGTGGAATTAAATAGACAAAACAAAGGAGCAGATGAAATCAAACCAGCCCTTGGACACTTGCAACAAAACCAAGGTTACCAACAGGGAATGGGACAGGAGGGTAAGGATGGGGGAGAAATGGTGGTGGAGCCCACTGGACAATGGGGAAGAACACTTGTTGATTTGGTGGAGGACAGAGTGTGTTGGCATATATCTGAGGAATGGGGAACCTATGCATGTGAGTTTATTTTAATGTGTAAAAGTAAAAATAATTAATTAACAATATTAACTATAACTAACAATGCAGCATGGCATATGTGAAAGTGACTAAGGGAGTAAATCCTGAAACTTCTCATCACAAGGAAAAAAATGTAATTATATGAGCTGATGGTTGTTAACTAAATTTATTGTGGTAATTTCACAATATATGCATTTGTCAAGTCATTATGCTGTAAACCTTAGTCTTATAATACAGTGTTGCAAGTCAATTTTATCTCCATAAAACTAGAATACAAACAAACAAAAAATGTGGGTAGTAAAAGGATTGCTTTATGACAGTTTCCTTGTAGAAAAGGGCACACGAAGACTAGAAGAAGTACAATTTTGATGGTGATTGTTTTGGAGTAAGGGGATTACAGACATCCCCTCCCCCCACCCCCACCCCATCCCTTTTTTCTTGAGTTAAGTTTTGTTTTTGTTTCTAAGGGCAGGTAACAGTGCTGTGACAGCGCCTGTGTGCTGGAGCTAAAATCAGACCTGGTCTGTCCAGCTGGGTCGTAGCTCTGCTCGGTCACAACCACTTGTCTGTCCTGGGGCAGCTCTCTTAGTCTCCCTGAGCCTCGCGTTCTTCATTTGAAGATTCCCTCTGCTGGGACTGCCTCCTAGATCCAAGGAAGTCATATTCTTGAGAGCACTTTGTGAGCAGTATTTACACAAATATGGCAGCCTCACTCCATCACCCAGCAAGGTGGGGCTGCCCTGAGCTCTGAAAAGTTCAACTTCTGGGTCAAGGCTGGGCACAGCAGTTGTGAGAGTCTGATCTGATTCTTGTGACTAATTCTGGGCTTTCTTCTCACCCATCTCAACCCTGTGTGTCCTTTCTCAGGGCACAGTGTGGGAACCCAGGGCCCCTGGGTGATGAGTGATCTGGGGAAGTTAGAAGAATGGCAGAGCTGGCGGCCCTCACTTGGTGATATGACTCAGCCTACATGTCACCCCGAGGGCAAAGTGAGGCTCTAGACTGAGGGATCTCACTTGATTGAGTTTAAAGAACCAAGTCCTTGTTGTTCCTTGATTGAGAGTTCTTTAGAAAGCTGCTCACAACCCCTCAACCAGCCCCCAGCCTCAGTCAAACGGGGCAAATGATGGAAAAACCCACAGTCAAAAGACCAGGGCATGCCTGGTAAGTGGGAGGGAAAGAGCAAACAAAGATGAGAAGCCCTAATCACTCTCATTTTCCCCAAAGTCCAAAAGTATTTATGAGTGTGTAATTGTAAGTTCCATGGGATTCGCATTTGTACACATCGCCGGATTTTAGAGCTAGAAATCCATTATGTTCCTTCTCAGAATGAGGACACTGAGGATCAGAGATGGGAAGGCACTTCCTTAGGAGAATAAAAATCACCACTTACCTCTCTGTAGTACATTGCACAATTTAGAGAAGCACATATACATGATTTGGTCAATTCTCATGACCGTGTGGCAAGCAGGAATGCGTAGCCCCATTTTATTGCTGATGAGACTGAGACTCAGAAGTGAATGGCTTGGTCAAGGTCACAGAAGAGCAGACAAGGCAGCTCAAACCCTTGTCTCTCCCTCCTGCCTCTTCCTGGCCCTGTACCCACTCCTGTGTGACACCCAAGAGGGGCTCCCTCCACGCTGAACTCAGTGCATACCTAGTGACTCCCTGACCCCAGCTCCCAAAAATTTTAAGTGTCCCCCTTCATTATTAAAGTCATTTGTTGCTGTTGTTTTTTTAAGGAAACTACAGAAAATTTATTGAAAAACTTGATAAGTGTTCATTATTCCACCGTGAAAAGAGATGCCTTAAAGGTATCTTTCTATGTATATAAACAGATGTACATTGTTTTTCCAGCTAACTGACATCAATCTAGAAAAGACCAGGGATAGAGTCTACTGTTTTTCAAAGTGCATACCTAGTGCCTGGCACAAACTGGAATTCAGTCATTCTGTTTGAATGTACATTATTTTGTAGCCTACTTTCTTCACTTGGCAATATGCCGCATTTTATCATGTCACTAGATATTATTCTAAAATGTGCTTTAAGGCCGCATGATATCATCACATGAATGTAACATCATATATTTATGCCTCAAATCTTTTTTAATTTTCACTGTTATGACTCAGGTAAGTATCCTTGTACAAAAAAAACTTTTCTGAGTCTTCAGGACAAATTCCTAAAAGTGACATTACTCATCAAAGATTATGAACAATTAAAGCTTTTGACACGTTGTGCCAAAGTGCTGAAAACTTGACATTTTCTCCAGAGGTTTGCAAGCACAGACGCTCAGCACAGCCCTAACGAACAACACGGGCCATTTTCATTAAAAAAAAAAATGCCAATCGGTATCTGCTTAACTTTAAAAGAATACAACATGACCATCTTGTTATGTTATTTCAAAGACCTTTTATACTTAATTCATCATTACAACATCCCTTGGAAGTACATGTTAAAATAGTAACTCATATTTATTGAGCAAATACTATATGAGAGGTATTTAGCTCTAGGTTTTATATATATTATTAATCTTCAAACAGTTTGAGGAGAAATGTCCTTTTTCTACCAATTAAAAATTAAAGCATGAAAAGTTTATGTAAGCAGCCTAAAATCTCTTACCTAAGCGCATCCTGCTGGACCCATTTTGCAGATAAGGCAACTGAAATGCTAAGAGTTTTCATCACACAGACAGGGCAGGACTTAAAAACCCAAGTCTCCTGGTCTACAGATCAACTCACCTTCCATCTTCCACTAGTTTACTAACATTTTATTTACCCTGTTTATCAGTAATTGTATTAAACCAGGGTGCACTGAGGTCAAGGTCACCAAGAGGGCGCTGCATAGAAATTTCCCTGCTTCTGGTCTCTGATGGTTCATTTAAGTTTGTCGACTTGACTGGGTAGTATGGCACTCAGACGGTTAGTCAAGCATGATGCTGGGTGTGGCTGTGAGGGTGTTTTCAGAGTGAGGTTAACATTTGAATTGGTGGACTGACTGTAGCCGATTGCCCTCCCTTGTGTGGTGGGCCTTATCCAGTTAGTTGAAGGCCTGAAAAGCACAAAAAGGCTGAGTAAGAGAGAACTCACTCTGCTTGATCTTCTGAGCTGGAATATTGAAGCTCTCCTCCTTTCAGACTCATGTGGGGACTAGCACTTACATGTCAGCTCTCCTGGAGATTTTGCAACTCTTCTGCAGACTGTCACTTCCCAAACCCCATAACTACGGCTACCATTCATACAGTTTCAATGGGATTATCTCGATATCCCACCAGGTTTGAAATTTTATCTCAGTTTTAATCAGTTTGCTGAAAGTTAACTTGGGCAAACACACACCCAATAAACTAGTTCCAAATTGTCTAATAGGGATGCAGATTTCCCCAGTGGGGGTGTCATGCCTCCTCACCCCATCCTGCACCTGAATCCTCCCCACCCACACTGATTTGTCTGGTGATCTCTAGTTGGTCCCAGTTTCAACTCTTAAAAATTATGGTAAGTCTACATAACCCCGTGAATCACTTTCTTTCTTTTTTAAAGAAAATGTGTAAGCAAGGAATAAAGGCAAATAGGCAGGCAGGAAGAGAGAGGAGACAGAAGCATTTTATTTTTATTTTTATTTATTATTGTTCACCTTGGTTGTTTCCCTTTACCCCAGGCTGTGAATCCAAGTCCACATTGGGATGTACACAAAACTAAGCCACCAAAGCACACCTCAATTTCTTAGAGTAAAGCTCTTTATATATATATATATATATATATATATATATATATATATATATATACATATATATTTCTTTCTTCTACTGGTTCTGATTCTCTGGCGAACCCATCAGGGTCCCCTTGCTAAGATGGGAGGGCGAGGAGACTGTTCCAGAGTGCGCTGAGGTCCAGGGTCATGTCTGCGGAGAAACAGAACTAAAACTCCCAGCACCAGGGTTGCCTGGCAAGTGAATGGAAGAGAGAGCCTGGGCTTCTATGAGCTGCATAATCAAAGTGTCGAGACAGCTGCCAATGTCTACTGAAGACTGGTTTCCCCAGGGAGGTGTGCTAGACGAGGATGATTAATCTAGTCTGCCCTTCTCTGAAAATGACTGTCTTCAGGATGCGTATGCCCATCATCTTCCTTCCACTCCAGTGCGTCTATTCACTCAGCGCCCAGACACCCCCAAACAAGCAGTTTGTGCCTTGAGCTGTCCTCATGCTGGATCCTCTACACACCAAGTCATAGGGCGGTGTAAGACACAAACGAGGCACAGTGAACTTTATTTATTTATTTTTTTTTAAAGAGGCAGGCAGCAGTCAGGAAGGAAGAGAGGAAGAAGAGGCATTTTATTTTGTTAGTGGTTCACTTTGGTGCCGCAGGCCACAAACCCAGGTCCTTGGGCTCTGACCATGCCCCAGACGTGGGCTTAACACCTGAGACACCAGGGTGCACCAGCACATTGAATTCCGTTAAAACCAAGTCTTGGTGAGTCCTGGTGGCTTAACAGTTAAAGCTGCTGGATGCTGTTCGATGCATTCCAAGGACACATCAGCTAGAACCAGGGGAACAACTAAGAAGAGCTAAATAAAAATAAAGCTCTTCTTCCTCCTCTTTCTCTCTGATTGCCTGTCTCTGCTTGTCTTCATTCCTGCCTGTACTCATCCTTTAAAAGAAAGGTATTGTTTTTTCATAACTTATTGTCCCAGATCTACTCGGGTCTGATTTTCTACATTTATTAGCATATGGAGAGAAAATGTAATTGTCAGAATAAAATAATTCAAGAAGCTCTTGCTAAATTGCAAAACTTTTCATTTTTGTAATCTCTCTCTAACCTTTCTCTCTCATGCTCGTATTTGACATTGATGTCAACAATGAGATGTCCTGTTATTTTTTTCACAGAACATATGAGAAACATTTTTCTGCTACTATATAGATTTCAGCATTGTCTTTTTTGAAGGTTTCCCCCTTATGGATAAACTAACCGATCCTCTGTTATTAGACATTCAGTCGCTCTGGAACTTCGCTTGGTAAGTATGTTGCATGAGCATTTTTTTCCATCTACTTCAAGTCTGGTCTTGGGAGCCGCCAGATTGATGAGTGAGGAGACCTGGGAAGCAGAAGGGGTGTCCCTCCCACAGGCCTGTTCCTCTTTTTTTAATCTGGCTGTTCCTGAATTATACCTTTTTATCTTATACCTTTTATAATAAACCGGTAATAGTCAAGCCACCATAACTTCCTCTGGGAAAAACAAACAAAAAAACCCAACCCAATCTTGATAAACATGGTCCAGATTTGGAGCCCAGCTTTTGGATGTGGGTAAATCCCAACCTTGAGTTTCCCGGGGAAAGCCAGAGGGCCCAGAGCCCGCTAAGGACAAGGATGACAAACACAGACCCTTCCTGTCAACTGCCACGGAAAGAAGAAGATGCTGACTCCTGCCTGGAGCTGCTGCCCCTAAGTGAGCAGTCCCTCCCCTGACTGAAGGAAGTAGTTTCTCTCTTCCTCCAGAAACTGGGAGACATCTCCCCATTTCCTGATGGCTCTGGCAGGAAGAATACCATCGTCACAATCTGCTGGAGAAAGTGTCAGCACGCAGGGTGGGGCCCACTCACAAATTCTCTGGAAGTTGACTGACAAGGACCACCGCCATTTTTTGTTTCACTTTGGTTTTTTTGGAGGAGGAAGCTGGTGATTTGGCCTTCACTGGGCTGGAAGCATCAAATTATCCTACTGTGTGTGAGCCAGTCTTGACCTTTAACTCTCAAAGAGTAGGAATCAGCGCAATTCTTACTGAAGTCACCTGCAGCAGCAAAAATACATACAGACAGACATGCGCATATATATATACTACATACATATATACATACAAGAAAAGGACTGGCTTTGAATGTTGCAAATGAGTAAAACCCCCTGCCCCCTCCTTTAAGCCCTTCTCCTTTGCTACCCAGGGTAATTTTGTCACCTCTGTGGTGAGGGCCCCCACTCAGTTCTCACTGTCCTTATTACCTAGATAAGTTGTTTTCCTTCCACCTCAGAATGCCCATCTGTAAAATGGAGAGAATACCTCTTATCTCAAGGGGTATGAGAAAGAGTGAAATGTGTTCATACATGAAGTGCTTAGAACTATAAATAAAAATAACAGTTGCAGATACTGTGGAGGCTTGAAATTCACAAAACACATAGCAGGGAACCCTGAAGGAGCAGTGAGCCGTGTCTATCAACTGCCAAAGAACAGAAAACAAGCTGACTGTTTGATCATAGGACCTGACTGCACAGCTTGACCCTTAAGTCTGTCAGGGGTGGAGTGGGAATGGGTTTCTTTAGGAAAAACAAAACAAAACCAAAAAAGTTTGGGTGCGCCCCGGTGGAGCAGCGGTTGGGTCAGCTGCCTCTGATGGAGCAAGCCACACACCCTTGGGTTCAGGTCCTGGGTCCAGAGGGAACAACAACCAGTGTGAACAACTAAATAAAAATAAAATTAAAAACGCTTCTTCCTCCTCTCTCTTCCTGCCTGCCTGCTTTGCCTTCATTCCTGCCTGCACCTTTCTGTAAAACAAAACAAAACATCTTGGTCTGCAATTTCTCACTCAGTCAACTTAGCTTTAACCAAGAATGTTAGAAATTAACCAAATGTCTCCCTTGACATATTCTCTTTGCTTTGGCATAGTTAACATACTCTGTCACTGCACATAATCTGTCTGCACAAACTGTTTAAAACTGAAACCAAACTTCTGATGGGGGTGATGTGGCCAGGAGGCTACTTCCCTGGGTTTAACCCTCCTGGTTTGAATCCTCAAATTGCCTCTGGCTAATCTCCTAATAAATTTCTCTTTATTAAATTTGACCTTGTTTCACAGCAATATTTTACTCCAGTCAACAGAACTCTGACACATATTAAGCATTAGATGTTTTAATCCTTGGGAGTATAATAAACATAAAATATGTATGTTAAATGGAATTTAATTCTCTATGCTTTTGGCCTTTCTGCTCAGAGTCATTGATCCAACACATTTTATTTTTCATTTACTTTGTTTCAGAGTGCAGGGCTAGGGAACTATAGAAATGAAAACGACTGCCCACTCTTAAGAACAGCCATAGATCATAAAAAAGAGGGAAAATGTGGGCCTACTGTCATTAAAGAAAGGAATAAAGACCAGCTGGACTTTTAATTTTGGGTAAAATGCTCTTTTTCTTGTGCTGTTTCTTTTTTTCTTGAAAAGGAAACTCATACAGAGAACTCTGGGCTGTGAAGAGGTCAGTTTTGAATATGATGAATTTCTAGAGAATTCGTCGATCACAGCACCCCTTTCGTGAAAGACTGCGACATACCCGGGATACTTCGTCTCCCTGAGCTGGGACTGTCCTGCAGCGCCCAGGGCACCCCCTGACAAGTGGGACTGAGAGCCACATTCACACGACTGTTCTGCTGAGGTGCTACGTCCAGAGCCGGACAAACTCCGCTGCAGACGAGACCCCAGGCCTGAGTGGAGTCGACAAGGGGATGTCTCTCCCTGTCAGCTCAAACTTCCCACAGTCCCACGATCATGAACGCTGCCTGTTCTCCAGAGGCTTTTCTAGTTTTTTGCTTAAAAAAAAAAAAATTATATATATATATATATATATATATATATATTAAATGCACCATAAAATGTACCCATCAAAGTGTTAGAAGCACATACCCATCAATTAGAAATTAAGTATGGAGGTGAAACTGTCCCCACACATACTACTTAACCATGGCTCCCATTACTATGAACAAGCCCTTCAACAGGAGACCAGGGATCAGATCTGCAAATAAAATCCATCAGTCCACTTAAGTGCTTTTTGACATTTAAGATTGTGTTTCTGCGTGGTCCTGGACCAAGAGAGGGCCACCCATATCTCTGTGCTCTCAGAGGTGACAGTCCGGGGCAGACTCCCAGCATGCTGTACCAACAGGGAAATTCAATTCAAATATAATAAACCAATATGGATGTCCTTAGAGACTTCTTACATCACAATTTGCATTCAGTAAAGCAATAAGAAGGTATTGCCATATCATATAAAGTGTAGTGCTTTTTAAGGACAACAATTCTTTCTGATAGAAAATCACCTGGGGGAGTCAGAGTCAAGATGGCAGGCAGCCTGGCAGGAGCAAGACTCATGTCCTCCCCACAGAGCAACCAGGAATTCACCCGTCCTCCAGAAAGAAGCACTGAGGAAAAGCAGGCGCAGAGGCTATAGACATCTAGCATCTCATGAGAATGTGTATTTGGAGAAACAGCTGTGGAAAGGAAACCAGTACACCAGGAGCATGTGCTGACATGTTGAGACTGGTTTTCTCTCAGTGCATGGAAGGATGGTCCTCTCAGCGACCGTGGTGTGGTGTTCTCCGATTCACACAGGACACACATGCGAGGCACATTTCCCAGCCCCGCACAGTGGGGAATGAGATAGGGGGTCAGAGCTCTGGGCCCAGTCACACTTGATCCATTCTGGTGGGGTCTGACTGGGACCCCCGGCTCTCTGGGGGTCAAGACCCTGTCTCAGGTCCTCCATTTCTTGCTAGACCTGCTATGTCCCTGATGGGTGGCTTGGTGACTTTGGGCCTTGTCTCTCCTCACTCTACGTGGCTCTGTATTGGTAAGAACTCACCTACCAGGGTCTGAAATTCTTGATTTAATTATGAGGTATGAGCATGGTGGAACTCCATTTTCTCCAGTAGGATCTACTAAAAATGTGTCGTGATCTTCTGGACTTAACTGTCCCATGATTTAAATCATGGTGCTTCTGATGGGTCCCCGGTTATGGGCCTGCCTTTCTGCGGGGGATCTTCTGGAGTTTTGCCTTTTTTTATTTTGTCCAAGGCACTGCAGAAAGCTCCTGATCCTTTGTCTGAAGTGACTTTTCAGAAAAACCCCTCCGTTTTCTGGTAAGGACTGGTGGCTTCTTTTGTCCGGGATGCCTCCTGTTTCCTTATCCTGGATAAGGTGGCTCTTCTCAGTGTCCTGAGAAGTCCCCTCCTCTGTCATTTCTTTGTGCCCTGCAGGTTCGATCCATCGGGCTTCTCATTCAAGTCATTTGTATTCTGTTCATTCATCATCTCCTTATCACCCTTATCATCTTCATCCTCATCCTCCTCATCCTTCTCATCAGCATCCTCATGACTTGAGGCAAACATGTCGCTCTGGTTCTTATCTTGGTCCCTAACTTTGACTGCCTGGGGGTCTTGTTGTTGCTACTCAGGCCACTCAGCCACCTTGCTATGAGGTTTAATGTCACCTAAGAAAGCAACTCAACTTTTAGGACAGCCTGTTCTGATAGCGTCTCCCCTCAGGGCAGGATGTGAGGGTCTGAGGTGGTTTCCCTTTCTGCTCTCTCAGAGGTCCCTCTGAGGCCTCCTGGCGGTCACCAGATGGAGTCTCCCCTGGGGCCCTCTGGGTTTCCTCCCTTGCAGGTGAGAGGGCTGGGGTGGGAGCTGACTTACGTGCTGTCACTTTCTCTCCCCAGTGGGCCTGGGAGGGATGTGAGGGTGCTGTAGGGGAACTGGGTCCGGGGCAATACAATGAGATCTTTCATTTGAGTAGGACAGAGGGAGCCTGCAGATTGGATGCGCTCTTACACACCAAGACAGTCACCACCAGGGGCTCACAGTGCAGAGAGGAAGTCCTCAGAAAAACTGGCCACATTACTCCTCTGAATAATCCCCACCAAACTTGGGAGAAGGGAAAGGAGATTCTGAGGATCAGGCAGCTGCTCTGCTTTGTCGTTCATGGTCCAGGAGGTTGGGGGCGGTCCTGCTTAGTACCCAAGGGTCTCAACATGACCCATAACAAATTCAGGTGGTTGCAGGAGTGCATTTGTTTCTGAAAGGAGCCCCCTTTTTTCTTCTTCTTGCAAATCTCCAGCCCTGCTCTTTCTATGACTGTTTTCAATCACAACTGGACAACTCGGTGGACAAACGAAGGGCTTCTGCTCTCCACCTGCCAGTGTGTGGCCTCCCCAGAATGAGGCCTCTGGTGGGGCAGGACTGGGGCTGGAGCTGGCACTCCCTTCCTGACCAGGTAGGGGAGAACCAGGCCTTGGCAGAGGCCCACCACAAGGAAAACGGAACGGACTGCTGTGGAGACCAGGCTGGACAAGGCTGTGGTCAGAGAAGCCACACGGGAGCTACCTGGATGGGATCTCCTTTGAGTACTGCCCACTGGGTTCCCACCACGTCTGTTTGCTCTTCTTGGGGTTCTTCCATCAGCGTGGAGGACTGGCCGAGCCACTGCCAGGACACAGGAGCTGTGGAGGCCAGTGGGGACAGGACAGGAACAGCATCCTCCATACATAGCTCGTGAGCTCCAGCAGGTGCTGCTTTGGGGTCTTGACAGAAGGATTGATCAATGTCAGTTCTCATGCGGGCTTCCTCAGGTGGCTGGAGGGGACAGGAGCCACTGATCAGCCAGGAGCAGCCAGCCCAGGCCCCTGACTGACCACATGATGACTTTACAATGCTCTTGTTGACCCCAGTCCGGGGCTTCAGCCACACCCTGTGCTCAAGGCTCCCTGCAGCCCTGAGGTCACATCATAGACTCTGGGAGGAGGGTCACAGGAGAGAAGGGAGTCTTTACCTCTGCAGAAGTGAAAGCAGGTGACAAACCCCAAACAGTTCCTGTGGGCATTTTGTAGGAGCTGGAAATCAGGAGATTGGGTCATGTGGTACACGTGGGCCTGGGGCCTGGGGAAGGTTGAGAGTCAGATCTCTCTAGGGGAGACTTTTGGGGATTGGGCTCTAGAGACCAAGTCTCAGGGTCCAAGGCCACAGGAGCCCTGACAGTGACTCAAGCCAGGCAGGGGAGCCCTTGGGCAGTCACACAGTGCTGCCACCCTGAGGGTGATAGGGTCATGGATCCTCCCACAGGGGTCTAAGCCAAATTAAGCCACCAGTCCCCAGTTGGACCTGGAAGCCCATGTCCCAATCCCACAGGAGCGTCCTTCCAGCCCACAAGTGCACTAGCTGCTCTCCAGGCCTGTTCTGCTCAGAATCCAGGAGTTTTTCGGGCTCCAGCTCTTCCCAAGATCCCCCAAAGCTCTGTTTCCTGGGGCACCAGCTCTGTGCGACATCGAGAGACCTGCAGCTTCTGGGCAGAAGGGGGCTCACTAGGCTCAGGAAGCCTGTACTACACCTTTCAAAGTTCCACTGTCTTTCTTTTCCTTTTCCTCCCCTTGGGCTCCATCTGATGCTGAGAGAGGAGAAGAAATGCAGAACTGGATCCCATTTCTCTTTTTCCTTTCTCTAGACTCACACAGATGACCAGTGTTCTTGAACTCAGGACGCCTGCGCTTAACTGATGGCGCTCTGCTTTTCTTTCCTTTTACTCATTTCCAGGGACACTGGAACTCTGGTGGTGGCTGTGGTGTGAAATATAGACTGAGACGCAATTTCGATATCCTCAATGGCATTTAGCATTGTGAACTAAAGAAATAATAAATACATATATGCACACACACACACATATATATATATATATATATATATATATATTTATCTGGACAAAAAAAACATCCACTATAGAGAAACATGAGCGGGGACAGGAGGCCCAGCTAGACGATGGTGACATGGCAGCCTGCATGAAGTCTGTAACTGAGCAAGGAGCTGAATTATCCTTGAAGATAGCGATCTTCTCTCAGATGCTTATAAAAATGTGGCAGGAGCCTGAAGGTCATCTTGAAGGATCATCTCAAGTGTTGAGCAAGAGACGGAAGGTGCTGAGAAAAGCGGGAGAATACAGAGACGACAGAGAGGAAACAGACGAAGCTCAGAGAAATCTGCAACAAGGTGCTGTCACTTTTGGAAAAGTTCCTGATCCCCAGTGCGTGTGCAAGTCTTCTTCTAAAAATGAAGAGAGGCTACTACCGTTCCTGGGCTGAGATTGCTGCTAGTGATCACAAGAAAGACTGGCTGTCACAACAAGCATTCCAAGAAGGTTTTGAAATCAGGAAAAAGGAAGCGCCAGCCATTCTATCAGATTTGGCTTGAGATTCTCTGTTTTCTATTGAGAGATTCTGGACTCTCGAAGACCGCCTGCTCTCTTGCAAAGACAGCTTTTGATGAAACCGTTTCTGAACCGGATCCATTAAGTGGAGTCATACAAAGACAGCACGCCAATACTGCGACTCCCGAGAGACAGCGCCATGTGGCGGTCAGGTACCCAAGGAGCCGAAGCTGATGCAAATAGGGAGCAAATGACCCGGCCCCCCATCGCTTTGTCTGCACATTCTAAACTCACCCCGTATACCAGGCGCCATCCATGCTGTCCCACAAATAGTTTTTTGTTTACAATTTATGACAGGTTTAGGTGACTTTTATTTGAATTTCTCTGTTTCCCATGTGGTCTTTATTTTTCATATTCGGGGAGTAGAGCCAGTTCACATTAAGGGGGCTGTTTCCAGCTTGAAGCAGCCAGTCTGGGGACATGCTGTTCTCCCACGAGGTGTCAATATTTGCCACAACACTTTTGGTGCATTGTGTCTTCCAGAGGGCCAGACCTAAAACTGCTTCCATGTCTAAACAAAGAAAACTGCTCAATGCTGCTTTGTCGTGGTGGGGACTATCAGGCACAACTGGTTCCAGCCACAGGTACAGTTTCTGTGGGAACTTACAGGCTGTATTAGGAAGAGCTACCCAATGGGTATGAATGTCGAAGCATGTATGCCTGTGGAATAAGGAATCTCAACATGCATACCCTTAACTATTGCTGCAGAAATGTTCCTTTAGGCAAAGTTGTGACCCCATTTACCCTGGAGGACAGAAGCAGTTCTCATTCTATTATCTGCAAAGGTACCTGCTGTTTGCTTTCATTGTTTTCGCTACACTCATTTTATTTGTATTTAAGTGTTTCAGGCAACCTAAGAACAAATGAACAAGATGCAATAAAAATGAGGCTAGCGTGCAGCAGTAAAACATAAAACCATATATTTAACTTTTTTAGAGTTTTTGGTTTTTTTTGCTTTTGTGATTTTTCAAAAAGGATACTTGCCTAGCATTCATGTGCTGTAAAAACAGTTACAGGGAAATAACGTGATGCTCACTTTATTTATTATCTTATGAAATTTTCATGAACAATCCAGGCACCATTGTTAAGAACACGTGTATGAAGTTCATGCAAGTGCAATAAAGAGTTGTGAATGAAATTTTCAAAAAATATTTTCGCCTTTTATTGGGTGCTAACTATATGCAAAGACTGATGCTAAAAAGCATTTTATCTGCATAATTTCATTCTCCTCACAACAACCACACGAGTGGGTCCTATCATTCCCATTTTATGGATGAAGAAAAACAGGACTATCCGTCTGATTCCCAAACACACTATCATTTTATTATTTTTCTATCCCTGGCCCAGGTCTCAAACCTGGGTCCATAGGCTTTATGTGGCCTGCACCTTAGCTGCCTGATCCATGGGGGCACACCAAAACACACTTTTTAAAATGTCTCCTAAATTGAGGACCGCTTGACATCCATCTATCAGGTAAAGTGAGGAAAAGGACCACAAGTGGTTCAGGCACTATTTATAACCCTCTAAAATGGGGCCTCCACTGCAGGCCTTTAAAAGGGTAACTATTTCTGAAGTTCTAATAAAAAGGACCCAGCCCTGGTCAGAGCAGCAGACCCCTCCACCCCATCTCTCCTGTCAGCTGCCCAGTCCTCTGCCTTCCTGAGGTGCAGCCCAACAGGGGTCTGGGGGCCAGGGAACTACCCACCACATACAAACACCACCAGGGAGGAAATGGGGTGGGGACCAGACTGACAAAGCACCTTCATCATGTACCACCTGACTTCAGGAGATCCTGGGCTATCCTATGGGAATGGGGAGTGGTGGGAAGGTGCAGCAGACACCCCTGAGGACCTGGGGTGCTGTGTGGCTGCATGCTGACCTCTGCCATATTTGAAAGCCCCACAAAAATGCCTGCCTCCCTTGTTCTAATATTTAGCTTTTATCTTTGTAGCTGTGTTATCTTTAACATGATTCACTATCTTTTCTTAAAGTTCCAGATTCTCTTTGGAACAAAAGAAGGTATGTCCAGAGAGACCAGGACCTTGGGGCTTGCTGGGCATGTGACCCCAGAGGGGATGGAAGGCAGGTAAAGAGTCCTTGGGGCTTGTAGTGAGGGAGGGGCCAGCTTGCCCTCCCAGAGGAGTGGCCCCAATCCTTCATCTGTGGGGCCATAGAAAGCAAGAATCCCAGGGTGGATTCGAACCCCAGACCACTCCACTCTGCCCCACTTGTCTTCCCCTCAGTATTTTTCTCTTCAAGGCACACAAGACTTTTAGTCGCGACCCAATAGCTGGTTACCGGCAACTGTTGCCCCCTGGTGGTCCCTCCGGGAAGAACACGCTACACCGGGGACGCACTAAAGGGGCTGAGGAAAAAGGTGGCTCTGGGGACAGTGAGCTCTCGACAGGCGTCCAGACCAGGTTCTGCAGCCCCTGGGATCCTCTAGGAGCGCTGGTCGCCAGGGTGGAGGGGCTGGAGAAAAGGGTTGAGGAGAGAAAGCGAAGGAAGGATGAAAGAAGGAAAAGAGAATGAGGGAGGGTGAGGGGCAGAACCCTAAACTCCGGGGAGGACCTGGCAGCATTTAGTCATGGTTGGCTTGGAGGCTGCTGGGGGAAGTGGGCTCCTTTCCCAGCTCGTGAAACTCAGAAGTGGAGCCCCAGGAAGGGTCTGCGTCTGCGCTCCAGGGCCCTCTGGAAACGCAGTGTCCTGGACCGTTCCGGATTTCTTCCCTGGAGACAGTAGGGTGAGGCCCCCCGGCTCGACCTCCCACCCCCAGGTTGCTTGTGCGAATTTATTTCGCATAGTCACTCACCTGCCTGCAGCCCTGCCTTCGCCTCGTCAGTCGGGAAGCTTCTAGCCCACAGCAGAGGTCCCTCCCGCCCCTGCCCCCGGATGCCATCAGAGAGGAAGCAGAGCCTCGGGCACCGAATCATGCTGGGGTTTCCAAAGAGCTGCTCTCCGGGGACGTGGGCAGGGCAAAGCCTGGGTCTCAGAGGCTGACCTCTCCGCATCTGGCCGCAAGCACGCGGGGAGGATGGGGAGCACCCCGCCCTCTGCCTGCGGCTAAGAATAAACCGGACCTAGACCGGCCAGCCAGAGAGGATCTGGGGAGCCCCCTCCACTGCGTGTGCGGAGGAGGGCGGTTGGGATGCACACAAGCAGCTTTGGGGGGGGGGGGGGGCTCAGCTATGGAGATCCTACTCCCTGTCTTCTTGCCCACAAAACCCAGAAAGTTTTCCCAAGATCTCTCCACCCCTTCCGAGAAAAACCTTACGAGGGAGGAGAAGCTTTGCCCCTTCAGTCAAAGTGGGAAGGAGAGAAAACGGTTGGGCTCTTCCCTACCTAGGCCGAGCCTGTCCTTTTCCTGGAAGACTGCTTCCTGCTTCCAGAACACCTGCTTCCCAAGTCCCAGCTTCTTCAGATGCTCTGGGCTCCCTGCCCAGCCCAGCTCTGAGCTCAGTGCTCCCTGAGGCCTGGAGATACTGAGCAGCGGCTCAAGTATAGCCGAAGGAATGTGGACAGTTTTCTTGATTAATTCGAAGTTTTAATAAAATGAACGTGTACAACTTGGATTTCTGATAAAAGTTTGGATTTCTGGCCTTTAAAACAGATACCTCTTTCTTATGTGGATTTGGCAGTCAAGACAGTTAGTTTTGGAATCCACCATCACCTCCACGGAGCCCCCCCCCACGCTCACCCCTCGCCACCCCCATCACCCACACCTGGGCCACGGATGAGCCGTCCTGCTACCTGTGAAACCTGACCACGTGGGAATACCAGAATTCTTCCCAACACACTTCATTTTTCACTTTATCTGTCTGGCCCTTTAAGGATTTGGTTTTTTAACCACAAGTTTCAGGGTTATGGAATCAGGAAGATCTATCTTCCATTCCTATGAGTGACTTGCTGGTTATATGACTTTAACCCAGTTATTTAGCTTTTCTGGGCCTTGGCTTTCTTATCTGTACAGGAAGATAATAATATTGTTACAAACCTCAGCCTGAAAACTCAGGAGTTCCCAAGTCCTTTTCTCCAGCATTTCTTGTGCTTCCAACCCCCCCAATCCCCCAGTGTGCCCCCTGGACATGACCATGAATGTCCTAAAGAGAGCACAGACACCAGGGACCCCTGCACTCCCCCTTTCCGTCACTGCCTCATCTTTAGTGAACGAGGCAGGCCAGGTAGAGGCCCATCACTTTTGGCCTGGATTTCTGGCTCCCTGAGGTTTCCCTTTTCCAAACTGTCCCCACTCCCATGTCTCAGACATCAAAGTGAGCCTTTAAAAGTGAGTCTGCCCAGGTTATCTCCTGGGTCAGCACTCTTCAGTAATGTGCTAGTTAATTTTGTCTGTCAACTTGGCCAGGCCTTGATACCCAGATATTTGGTCAAGCAATTTTTTTAGATGTTCCTGTGAAGGTATATTTTAGATGAGAGCAGCATTTAAATGAACTGTGGACTCACAGTAAAGCAGACTACCTTCCATAATGTGTAAGGCTGTCTCATCCAACCTGCTGAAAGTCTTAATCAAATCGTAAAAAGCCTGACCTCCTCTGACTGAAGAGGGAATTCTACCCTCAGGCTGCGCCTGGAATCCCGCTACAACTTTTCCCTGGGGTTCCAGCCTGCCAGGCCAGTCACCCTGCAGATTTGGGACTTGTCAACCTTCCCAACTGCATAAACCAACAACTTTTCCCTGGGGTTCCAGCCTGCCAGGCCAGTCACCCTGCAGATTTGGGACTTGTCAACCTTCCCAACTGCATAAACCAACACCTTAAGATAAATGCATAAACCCCCGTCTCTCATATATGTGCATGTGTGTACATATATGATATATGTACAAATTGGCAAAAGCCAGCATTTCTGGGCAGGCAGAGGGCTTAGTGGGTGCAGTACGGGGAAACATCCCTCAGTTTAGCACATAGCTTGGACAATACCCTGTGCTGCCCCGCTTTCAGTGCCCACCATTTTAGCCTCATCTTTCTTCCATCTTCCATTCCCCTTCTTCTCTTCATCCGCAGCCGAAATTCGCTGCGGTCTCTGGAACCTACTGTGCTCAAACTTTGCTGGTGTGTTTTTAAACATCCTGTCTATATCCGCTACCTGAAGTTCCTCCGCATACCTTCTGACACTCTGGCTTTGTGGCCCCTCAGCTGGGGCAGCATCCCTTCTTGGACCCTGGGTCCTAGCTCTTCACGGATAATATTGCTGCTGCATTACTTGTCTGGATTAGGGACACTGCCAAGAGAGGAAGTTAAACCGTGATCCACCATGGTGGGCACTAGCAGGTGCTCAGTAAGTCTTCCTGAAGATATGAAATTAGGGAAGTGTGAATGAGTGAGTGAGGGATGGTTGGAGGGATGGAGGGAGGGAGGGATGGATGGATGGAGGGAGGGAGGGTGGATGGAAGGAGGGAGGGAGGGATGGATGGAGGGAAGGATGAATGGGTGGAGGGAGGGAGGGATTGGTGGGTGGGTGCATAGGTGGATAGGTGGAAGGACCGGGCACGTCGGCAGGCGTGAGCAGTAGGAGGCGCCCTCCAGGAGCGGGTTCTTTCCTTTCCCGGCAGGAGTTCAGCCCGCCGGAGTCAGCGAGAACCAATGGGCTGGGGCCGAAGGAAGGGAGGCAATTCCCGCCCGACCCGGGTACAGTGCACCGCGAGGGAAGCGGGGACCGACGAGAAGGAGGAGGGGATCGACGGGGTCGGGGGCGCGATGGCCCCCTTTCATTGTTTTCACCCGGGGTCTCCAGGAATGGAAAGTGCCCCAGGCCAGGCCGGAGTGCGCGGATGAAAGGCGGCACTCGGACGGCGCGAGGAGCCTCCTCCCGCCTGGGCTGCGGGAACTGGCAGAGCCGGGGGTGACCCGCCACGCGGGCTTTCGAAAGTCGGCCCAGGGGGCAGCCTCGGCGCTTGAGCTGGTGCTCCCCAGGACACGCATGCCTGCTGACACGTTACCACCCCAACATGCGTCCCCGCCCCGACTCTAGGATCGGAATCTCGAATCCCTTCTTGCACTTTTCCCCTCTTTTTGCTGGGCCTTGGTATGCCCCAGGGGACAGATGTCTTGGGATCTTTAACATTTGGGATGCTGCAAATGCCGAAGTTAAATGAAATACCTCCGGGGAGGGAGGGCTGGGGGGAGACTCGCGGGGAGGGAGAGTGGCCTGGACAAACAGGTCCTAACGCTACCAGACGGGAACGGGGGGCGCGGGGACAGGCGGGCGGCGCCAGAGCTCCATGGGACAGGTAAGGGGGACGTAGGGGAACCCAGAACGGGTGAACTGGGGGGATCTAGAGCCTGAACCACAGTCTTCGGTCTCAGCAGGGGGGTGGGGGTCTTACAGAGTAAATTTTAAAAGGTTGTGGGAATTCCGAGTAACTACCAACAATGCATATTTCCCACTCCGCAACCTTTCTCCTTCAAACTTCCCCGTGCCTGTGGATCCCCTGGCCAGGTTCCGGAAAGCCAGAGAGCAGTCAAACAAAAGGAGCAAAGTCTCGGGCCGCCGGGTTGCGGAGGGCGCGGTGGGGGAGGGGAGCGGGGTGGACTGGACAAAGGGGCTTTTTAAGGAAAGCCGAGAGGTCTGATTTCAGGGCACATTCCAGACTGGCATGGAGTTCCGCTGGTCCCAGCCCACTCCGCCATCGCCTGCTAGAAGCGAACACCTTTCCCAGGGGGTGGAGAGTGGAAGAAGAAAAGAATTACAGCCATCTCTCACTGTCTGGTGTGCAGGGTCCTGGACTTATTTCCTTCTTCTTTTTCCACTCTGATGATCGATTGGTTCATTCTCTAAGTGAAATTTTGGGAGTGGCGGGGGACTGAACTTTGCTGGGTGGTGCTGGGGGTGTGAAGCTGGTAGGAGGCCTACCTTGCTTTAAAGAATTTCCTGTCTTGTGCATCAGAAAACGCTTAAAGAGGGAGCTTAAAATGTTGGAGAGAGGTTGGCTACAGGTTGCGGAAGAGTTTTCTGATTCAGGATTTTTCTGTAGGAAATGAAAAACCTAATGAGAAGCAATTTTTCTCCTTTCAGTGATCAGGTTCCAAGCGCTCTAATGTGAGGCAAGGAAATCCCACTTCCTCCCCTACTGGTGGTCTTGGCAGTGGTGCTCTGTGGTGTGAGGCTGGTGCGAGCCCCCACCTAGCCTGGCTGTGAGTGGGTGCAGGACCCCAGATTCTCAGCCAGGCTGTGCAGTTCCCCTGGGTGTTCTGAGTTGAATGGTGAGGCAGATCAGGAGCTGGATCTTGGGCTCTTGGAAGAGGTGTTTTGGCAGCGCCATCCAAAGCTCATACTCGCTAAAGGGGGATTTCAGGGAGCAAGGGGTCTCCAAGAACTCCAAGGGGTTCTTGCAAACAGTGAGGTTGATCACCTGTCTTCTGCCCTGAGCTCACAGATGGGGAATTCCTCAAAGACCAGTGGTCTTAACGGGGCCCATGGGCACCAAAGCTGTGGATAGAATTCAGAGATTTTGAGGACTTAGATGGGGGCGGGGAGTTCGGGGAGAAATACATCTTTATTTTTCACTAAACTGTAACAGAAGTTTAGCATTGCTGGTTGGCAGTACTTGTGAGTGTGTCATTGTCATTAATGCTTCATTTTATGCAGCACTTGTAGTTATTTTGAAGTAATGTTTATACTCACCCTTTCCTTTTATGAAATTACCACTGCTAGACTGCTTAATGTTAATAAAGAAGTTTTCAGAACTGTATTTCAGTGGAAATCATTCTTAGTGATTCTCTTAATTTTATCTTGTGCATTAAAAGCCTAGGCGAGGAGTGGGTTATAGAAACTTCCATCGGCCCTGCCTGGAGTGGGGGATGGGAAGTTGGAGGATGGGGGCTACCTCTGCGTGAAGTCAGTTCCTTTTCTGTTTAACCCTGGAAGATTGTGACAAACATTGGGGAGCACTGGGGGGAGGGAAGGGCAATGGGATCTCTGGGCGACTGTGAGCTGGCTCCTCCCCACAGGTGGGGACTGTCCCCTATTGAGGCCCCCTCAGCCTGGATCAGCCTAGAGGTCAGCCTAGAGGCTCTGGGCCAGCATTGTTTGGGAAGAGGGTGTGTCCAGGAATGTTAAGGTGAGCTGAGTCTGTTTAGGGGTCAAGGGGGTTGGTGAAGGGAAGGGGGCAGAGGAGAGCTCTGGTGACACAGCACAGGTGACAGGGCAGACTTCCATCATCCCTGCCTTGGAGTGGATAGAGGTTTGCATTGAGGACTTAGGGTGGGCTTAATGGGCTGAGGGGAGGAAATAATCCAGAGATCAGTTGAGGGGCTGTGCTCCCAGGGAAAGAGGCCTGGTGGGAGGATCAGAGGGTAGGGGTGGGAGGGAGGTGGTGGAATGAAGGCGGGTGGTGGGGTGCAGCCCTTAATATGCAGCATATCTGTTTTCTAGCCTGCTGGGGAGAGGTGACCTGAGTCAAATGGCCAAATTCCAAACAATTTGCTTGAGGGTTAATGGGTGGAGGCTTACTTTTATAGGGAACAATTTCCAGTTTGGTCTCTGGTCTCTTGTATTTAAGGACTAGTTTGGAGCCTGCGGTAACAGTGGCCCTCCTGTGGGGTAGGGAACTGGAATGGGGCTCCACAGATCCGTGAGGGATGGGTGTACACAATAAACAAAGGAATGACATTCTTGATGATTTCGGGGTGGTGGGGGGTGGGGGACATATCTTGGAGGATAAACAGAGAGCTGCTTGGCTTTCTTTGGCATCCTAAAGTCACCCCATATAGAGTTCCAGGGTCACGGCCTGGCCCGAGGATTTCTTAATCCTAATTTGGGAGCAAGAAAACTCAGGCCTCAGTCTCCATTTCAGGATATGTGAAGAGTGATGACCTGTCCTTGTCAGTTTGCACCGTTCATGCTAGTGTTCCCCACGGACATTGGGCCTTCAGCCTGCGTCTGTCGCATTTCAGGAAAAGGAAACTGAGGCACAGGAGGGCAGTGACCTGAGGGAGGAGAGGCAGGGTCAGGGCAGGAGGCATTTGGGACTCACAGTCTGCCACGTGCACTCCAAGTCCCTGGAGGCCAGGAAGACATGACCCTGTTGCTGTCTTCTGGGGTCCTCCACGGGGAGCCCCTTTCTCCCTGCTCCCAGCTACCTCCCGGAAGTGCAGAGGCCCTGCTGCCTGCCGGCAACACAAGCAGGATTAGTTCAGGGAAGGACTTGCTCACCTGCTCCTCCCCTCTGACTCAAGTCAGAACAGGTAACCTGGCGCCCCTGCCGGCCTGCAGCCAGGGAGGGACAGCAGGCAGGCAGGCGGGACCAGAGGGAGGGACAGCCACCAGCGTGTAGGGAGCTCGAGCCAGCTCAGATCACCGAGGACAAGGACGGCCAGAGGCCACGAGACCCTGAGATGCCATGCGACACCCCTTAGCCCCCTGATCTGGAACTGGGGGCGTTTCTTGGATTCCTGGACTACAACCCCAAAGCAGGTGAGGGTGGGGCAGACGGGAGCACACCTCTGGAGCCCAGGGGCTGGCTGGCCTGCCGGGGAGCTCAGGCAGTGGCCATTGTCTACCTCCGCAAGTCTGGGGCCCAGCAATGCTGGAGGGGTGCTGCAGGAACTCCCCGCCACTGTGTTCCCAGGTCTCCGTCTCCACAGGAGAAAGGGAAAGCAGGATGAGAGGCCAGGACCGGGCTTAAGGAGCAAGGCATAGTGGACTGGGCTTTCCCTTCCTCTTCTGCCTCTTTCTGAGGACACTGCTCAGGCAGGCGGACAGCTTCCTAGGGTCCAGGGACCTGCTGCTCAGGGCTGAAGGCTCAGGGCTGGCAGGATTCCTGTGTTGGGTACCCCGGGGTGGGGATGACCCAGCACTGCCTTTCTCTAAAAGCAATGCCTTAAGCACCTGTGGCTCAAGAGGTTCATGCCCTATTGTGGAGGTGGGAGCTGACCTTTGCCTGTAGGCTCTGTGACAGGGTCCCCAAAACTGGAGCACAACTCAGCAGGGTGTCTGCTCCATGACTGTAGGGCTCCTGCTCAGCCTGACATTGCCCAACAGGTCCCTATGGAGTCCACGGTGCTAGAAAGGGTCTTAAATGTGTTCTAATCTTCATTGTGCATATGAAGAAAGGTGGCCAGGGAGGAAAGGTGACTTCCTCAAGATAGCACAGGCCATAAAGACCCAAGACCTGAATCTGGGTTTCCTAACTCGGAGGAGTAAGTTAACTTATTTTGACCCTGGGATTGAGTGGCTGGGCCCACCTGGGAGGCAGGGAGCGGGAGAGGTGAAGTGTGCAGAGAGCTCTCCTTATAACTCCCCACTCTGTAATAATTGGGGAGCCCCTGAAAAGCTGGGCTGAATGATCACAACTTCCCAAGGCGACTCCTTAGCGGTTAATAATTAATTAGCAAGTGTGACTAATTAATAGGGCTGTTCCCACATTGCCTCCTCCTGGTGTCCAAATCAAACCACTCAGGTGTTAGCTGAGACTGCCTGACTTCCTACCTGGGCTGGGCCCTGCCCCTGGCTTTGGGACGTGTCAGGCTGCCTGGCCCAGGAAAGGTTTGTTTCTGCTCCTCCAGTCCTGTTCTCTCCAGGAGGGCTAAGGTTTGGGAGGGATGGACCACACCAAGGTACCTCACCCTTTGCACCCTGTCCTGAGTCCCCAGAACTTAAAGCTAACCTCTCCAGGGTGTGTTTGCAAAGGCCCCACATAAACTTAAAAAAAAAAAAAAAATTCTACTATGCAGTCTCTTAACGTCCTTAGAGAATTAAAACTCCAAAGTGCAGGCACATATGGCTTTCAGGGCAGTCTGAATGGCTGCCCACAGCGCTCTGATGGGCTCAGGTGTTTGGGAGGGTTTAGAAAAGCTCTGGAGTCTGCTCTTCCTGTGTTTGTAAGCAGCTCCGAGCTGCTGGGACCTGGCTGTCCATACTGCCGCTTCCTCTCTACCCTGCTGTGTGTTTGACTTTCCCAAGGCCTACTTTTCTCCCTGTTGGGGCCGCAGAGGGTGGAGCCCACCTCCCCCACCCTGCGGCCCAGGAGGCAGGATAAGGCCTAGACAGAAACTCCAAGGACTTTTGGACTGTTGCTCAATGGGCTGACTCAGTGAGGAGGTGGCTGGGCTCTCCTTCCAGACGTCCGCCCCGCTGCGCCTGCCCCTCCCCGCCTTTGCTCTTGTCTCCAGCCGCCAGGCCACAGGCCTCCGAGACCCTGACCAGGGTGTGGGTTCTGTGCAGCAAGAGTGGGCCGCAGCAGGTGCTGCTTGGGTGCCTGGGGTCCGGCTGGGTCAACACGCAACTGGGATTCTAGCACTCTCAGCTCCAGGGGGACCAAGGAGCAGGTCCCCTTCTTGTCCTTGGGCAGCATCTGCTCTAGTGTCTGGGCACTGGTAGCCTGGACACATCCCTTGCATCAGCCCTGGCTGCTGAGTGAGGGACCCCTTGGGGTCTCTTAGGGTCTTGTTGGTGGCCTGGGAGTCACTTCAGGGCTCTGGGTAGCTCTCTGCCTTCAGTGAAGACTGGTCCAGGAGCAGGTTGACCTGGGTTGAGAACAAAGAACCCTGTGGAGATAGCTGAGTCCCATGAAGACACCTTCCTCCTTAGCCTGTCCTCTCATCCATTTTTCCTGTGTCCCCTTTCTTTTCAGCCCCTCTTTGCTCTTTCCCTTTTTGTCCTCAATGTTTCCTGTGGCATCACTGCTGATGACCCCTTTGGGCCTAGAGACCTCTCGGAAGGAGGCTGTTGGGGGACCAGAGTGGGCCCAGAGAGTCCACAGAGAACAAGGGTGCTAGCGAGGACCACCGCTTTCTCCATGCAGCAACCTTGGTGCTGAGAGCTCCCCACCCCAGAAGTCCAGAAATAGGGTGCTCATGCCCTCTCCCCCAGCACTCAAACATCTGATTCCAAGCTCTATTTGGAACCAGGGAGTTACACAAGGCATTTTTGTTTTTGTTATTCTCTTAAAAGCTGGGAAAACTCCAGGCTACCTACACAATTTGGCCCAGGCTGGGAACTGTGTCACCCCTCCCTGTTCTGTGTCTCTTCCTCCCCAAGATCCACCATGGAGACTAAGGATGAGGTCAGCGACACTGACAGTGGCATCATCCTGCAGTCGGGTGAGTGGTTCAGGAAATCCCCACGTCTCCCCCCACCCCAGGTCTGGACCCAGGACTTCAGGCTGAGATGCTGGGGGAGGTGCATGAGGGACCTCTGCTGGTGGGTAGATGCTGGGAGGGCAGGAGGAGCCTCTGGATCACCTCTGGATATGCAGATGTGCTGTCCTTCTGAAAGGTTTGACTTAGCGTTTCACTCCTGTATGGAACAGGTATGTATCTATAATGCTCAACTTCGGTCCTAGTTTTACTAAGTAGTGGAAACATCCTGTCTGGCTAGTGTAAAGGTCCTGCCTCTCTGGCTGGCCCAAGCCTGTGGGCCTGGCCTGGTGTCAAGAGAAAAGAGGGGGTGCCGGTGGGGGTAGAGTGGGAGCGGGGGGAGAAGATAGGGAAGAGAAGTAGAGGAAGAAGTATTATAGAAGGTGGAAGGTGGGGAAAGGAAGAACCCTAGCCTGTGGCCCGGCCCCCTGGTGGGGCAGCCCAACCCTCCGAGCTCTGCCCTCTGGGCAGCCAGGAGATGGTTTTCTTTGTGGTTATGACCCAGGCTACAACGGATCACCTGCCTTCTGTGGTCAGGCACGGGGCTGTGGCGTGTGTTCCCTGGGGGTGGGCAAGAAGTTTCTGAGCGGGGCTTCCCTGAGCACACCCACCTGTTGTCCCCCAGGCCCTGACAGCCCCGTGTCCCCGATGAAGGAGCTTACCCACGCTGTGCGCAAGCAGCAGAGGGCCCTGGAGGAGCGGCTGGAGGCCTGCCTGGAGGAGCTGAAGAGACTCTGCTTGAGGGAGGCGGTGAGAGCCCTGTGGCCCCTGATTACACAAGCAAACTTGGGGTTCATCTGAGGAACCCTAAAGTCATGTGTTGGGAAGTTGAGGTTGAGGGAAGGGAATCCCATCCTGGGAGAACTCTGGAATCAAATAGGTCATTGTGCCAGAGTGCCTATGTGTGTAGCATTTGACCTGGGCACCTGATGGGACAGAGAGGGGAGAACTGGACATGATGGGGAGCCAGGCACAGGGATTAGTGGGGCTGTGAGGGGCTGAAATGGCTGAGGGGACTGAGGAGCACATTAGAATTGTAGCCAGCATCAGTCTGGATGTCTGGGCTGGTGAGCAGAAGGAGGCTTGTAGGAAAAGTGGAGGAAGTGCTGAGGAGACTCTGAAGTTGCCAGTGAGATACCCCGATAGCAGAATGGGGTGGAGGACAGGTCCCCGGGATGGGCAAGTAAAGTGGGGTCCTACTTGATCTTTGTCACCCCCACAGGAGCTGACGGGCACTTTGCCGGCAGAGTACCCCCTCAAACCAGGGGAGAAGGCCCCCAAGGTTCGGCGCAGGATCGGAGCAGCTTACAAGCTGGATGAGCGGGCTTTGCACAGAGAGGTGAGGGCCTTCAGGAAGGTCCCTCTCCCAAAAGGTTGATCTGTGCTCACCATCTGGAGGGGAAGTGGCTGAGACTGGTGTCTTCAGAAGTCTGGGACCTAACAGACCCTATCCCATCACGCCCCAGAGTGGCGCTAGGCTCCTCATCAGTGAGAGGTCCCCACTCACACACAGCCCCAAGGCTTGGGGAGGGCGTGCCACACGCACCGAGAGCCGGGCTCTCAGGGAGGTCACAGGTTTGGTCTCTAGTAGGCAGAGATCTATTGAGAGGCAGTGACCTGCTCAGACAGGTTCCTCTGGTCCCTTGGGCTGTCCTCTTCTTAGCTTGGAGGAGGGAGATAGGGTGGCCACAGTCCTCCTGGCTCACCTGCCTGGCCCATGGAGTCAGGAGGGAAAGTGTCCCACTTTGGTTTCCCTCCCTGTCTGACTTCAGGACAGGCTGACGGGCAGGTCCCGTGCCAGCTTTCCAGGCTGACAGTGAGCTTTTGGGCACCTCTTCCCCGGACATAGTCAGCGCCAAGCACGGAGTCAGGACTGGCTTCTGTCCTCAGGGCCACCTGCTCTAAGCGCCCTGCCTCCCTGTGTCTCACCCTGCCCTCCCTCAGGACCCTCTGAGTGGCCTGGAGCAGGAGCTGGCCCTGCAGCTGCAGATCGCCGAGGCTGCCCGCCGGCTATGCCGGGAGGAGAACCTGAGCAGGCAGGCCCGCCGGCAGCGGAAGCATGTCATGCTGCAGGAGGAGAAGAAGCTGAAGGAGCTGGAGCGCAGCCTGGGCGAGCAGCGGCGCCACAGTGGGCCCCCGCCTGCCCTTCCCCTGGGCCGAGGTGAGCCACAGCCGGCGGCCCCACGGGCTCTTACGTGGGTGGTGGACAGTGTGGCCTTGGTCAGCACTGCCGGCGAGCTCAATGGCTAATGTGTCTAATGCTCCAAATTAGCTCCTGCTCCCTGGGTCCACCTCCACATCATGTGTACCCTCTACCACCCAGCAAGCCTTAGCTCACAGTTGTTCCTATTGTGGGACCCTCACGCATCACCTTAGAAAACATACCACTTCTCCCTTCCTCCTAATACACCATGCTCAGGTCTCCCTGGACAGAAGCATCGTTCAGGCTGACCTCGGGCTTATTCCAGGGTGTATTCAACTCTAGGACCCCAGATCCACATCCTGCCCTCCAGGAGGCCACAGGGTGAGGCTGTGCGAGCGCGAGGGTCTGAGACAGATAAGGCAGCAACCATTACTCCACTGTACTGTTTCCGGGGCCCAGTTGTTTCAGGGGTGTTTATGTTGAAAGCCAGCACCACTGCTCTAGATATCTAGAACCATCCTGGTCAGGAGAGGGGAAATTCCACTTCTATTCTCCACCCTTTTGAGCCTCTTGTCCAGTGCCTCAGTGCGTGACCCAAAGACTGTGGCAGCTGGCGAGTTATCCATGCCCGGGAGCAGCTATCAGTGGCCATCAGTGTGTCCAGCCATCCAGCCTGGGTTAGCTTCCAACAGTGGTTCTGAGCCCTAAGGTGTGACTTTTTCTTTCCCTTGACCCAAACTCAGCTTGTCAGGTCAGGACTTGCCACTCTCTCTTCCAATCCCCACGCATCATGCCCTCCGCAGGCCTCCCATGGGGACCCAGCTGCATCTGAGGGAACTGGAGCCTGGAAAGGCCAAGGCCCTGGGGCAGAACTGGATTCCAAGGACTGGGTCCAGGCTTGGAGGATTGTCTGCTTCTCCTGCAGCCTCAGACTCTGACCCCTGTGTCTGGGTTGGCTTTCTGCCAACATTGCTCTTCCTCTTGGTTGGGAATGTGCATATAAAACCTGGAAGGTCCTTCCTGGTTCCTCAGCACAGGTCTCAGGAATCCCTGTGCTAACCCATCATCTCGAATGTAGGGTAGGAAGGTGTGATTAGGTCACCTCTAGTACCCAGGAGTAGAGAATGGGGGAGGAGGTGCCTCACTGTGACATCTGACCCAGTAAGAGAGAGTGGAGGTGACAGTCCCAAATTGCTGCCCCGAGGGGACTCTGGCCTGGACTGGCTTTGAGACCACACTGCCAGCCCTGAGACTTGGCTGGAAGAGAAACTCTCCCTCCTCTCTCCACTTGCAATAGGCCCCATGATTGACCTCCCCTCAAAAGGCAACTTCAGGCTTGCGCATGACAATCCCTCGGGGCTCTGTGCTGACCGGAAAGTGAGATATGTGCCCCACCCCCACCCCGGCCCTGTCTGTCCCTGTCTGTCATTGTGTCCCCTCCAACTTGGCACAGCTCAGCAGCTCCTCTGCCGGCAGGTCTAAAGGTGCTGGGGTGGCCAAGGCGGTGGGGGCCAGGGGTGCCACTGCTGCTGCTCTGTTGCTTTGTGGGAAGTGGGGAGCAGGCTGGGGCATGCTGGAGTCCTGGCATCACCCTCTGTGGGAGGCAGGAGGCAGAGATTCTTGGGGCTCTCAGCCCGGTAAAGACAGAGCTGTGGAGAACCTGGCCTATGGCTGACTTTCAGCCTTCAGATCAGAGGCAAAGCCCCTGCCCTGTGCCCCTTCCAGCCCCACTCTTGATTGAGCTTGAGGTCCTGGATTCTAATGTCCTGCTGGGCACATGGGAGGAGGTCGCTCTAGACCAGTAATTCCTGTTACAGCTGCCACTGTGCTCTCCCTGAAAGGAGGAAGTACAAAGGACTTAATAATTGCTAGCTGAAAGGTGCTTTGAATTAAAAAGAAAAACAAAATAAAGCAAACAGATAAGCAAAACCAAAAAAATTACCCCACCCTCTAGGCCTCCACAGAGGGTTATTCAATTTTGAAAGTAATTATGCCAGGTGAGAGTAATTAGTTCTTATCTGCAGGTAGCAGGTGTTGAACTAATTTAGCACAATGAACCTGATGAGAAATGCCCCCAGCACGCCAAGCAGACCTAACAGGTGCTCAGAGTGCCTTTGCTGATTGACAGCACTCCTTTTAGGAGCGCGCCATCTGACGGAATTTCTGCAATGACGCAGCGTTGTCTGCCTGCACTGCCCAGTTGGGAGCTGCTAGTCACATGGGGTTAGTGCGCATTTGAAATGTGTCTCTTGTAACTCAGGAACTGGATGGTTTTGGTTTTGGTTTTTTAAAGGAAAGATGCAGGCAGGAATGAAGGTGACTAGGCAGGTGGGCAGGAAGAGAGAGGAGGAAGAAGCATCTGTATGTCATTTTTGTTTTAGCTGTTCTCACTGGTTGCTTTCCCCCAGGCCCAGGACTCAAACCAGGCGCATGTGGCTTGCTCCTTTGGAGGTGACTGACCTAACTACTGCTCCACCAGGGCATGCTTTATGTATTTATTTTTAAAAAGGAAGGCAGGCAGGCAGGAATGAAGGCAGACTGAGGGGAAGTCCAGCGCCCAGCAAACCCAGGTCCTCCAGCTGCTGACTCGATGCCTGAGCCACCAGGACACACCTGGTTTTCTTTTATTTCATTTTTAATAAAGTAGCCACATTAGCTGGTGGCTACCAGTTTGGACCTTCGAAAATGCTTAGCTTGTGAGTATGGTCTCCGTAGTTACTGCCCTCCCCTCCCACCCCAGTACCCTGCTGCCGCTGTTGGATGAGGAGCAGAGTGAATGGAGCTGGAGTTGGGTGGAGGCCAGGTAGCCGAGACAGAGAGCAGCCCCAGGCACCGCTGTGTATGACTGCCCGACAGATGTGCCCTTGCACCTGTACAAAGGCAAGGGGCTCCGGACTGTCTTTGGAATTGCTTTATTTTTTTTGCCTCTGAAACTCTGGTCTGCCTGCTTTTATGAAGATTAGGCATGGTGGGGAATCAGGTCAGCCTTCCCAGACCATATATTCAAACCCAAATATATGGCTCTGACCCAGGTCATCACGGGCCCATGAGAGCAATAGTTCCACAATCTTTCGACTTGACATTTCTGGACAATGGAAATCTTTATTCCCCAGGTGTTTGTAGAGGAGGCAGGAACCCAGAAATCAATAAATGGTGTCTCCTCCATTGAACCCCAAAGCAGAGGCGAGTGTGAGTGTGTGTGCCGGGACCGACTGGTTCCGAGCCCAGCTCTCTGTGGGCCGTCTGCTCTCAGTGTGAGGATGACTCCAGGGCAGTCTTATTTCATTAAGTTGGAAGGTTGACTGGCTTCTGTAAAGGTTCATATAGTAAATATTTTAGGTTTTAAGGTCTCTGTCACAACTACTCAACTCGGCCTTTATAACAGAAGAGCAGCCTGTCATGTAAACAAATCCAAAGCTGTGTGTTTCCATACAAATTTATAAAAACAGCCAATTAACTGGATTTGACTCATGGGCCTGTTTGCCAATCGTGTTATAGTAAGATGGCTGAATTGTCTACTGAGAATTTTCTGGGTAATGGTCGATGCGTTAGCGGCAGGAAAAGTCAGTAAAGTTTAGTGGTTAAAAGCCCAGACACTGGTCAGACTGTCTGGGTATGAACTCTGACTCAAGTACCTGTTGGCAGGTTGACCTAAGTCATGTTACTCAACAAGACTTTTCCTCAACTGTGACATGGTGATGATAATAGTATTTACCTTATAGGGCTGCTCGTGAGCACATATGTATGTGTGTGTGTATACATATATAAAACTTAAAAGCACTTAGAAAAGTACTGATACCATAGAGATGTTAGCTGTCTTTCATTTGTCCTTGTCTTTGTTCTCAAACATAGTTGAAATTGCTTCGTGTGTTCCATCCAAGACACATCAGGGTTATTCTCAAGGCATGAAGGTTTCAGTTCGTTCAAGGACAATGGCAGAAATAAGGTCCCTCTGATTTCCTGGGTCATGGTGGTGGTTGTGCCATGCAGAAATGCCACATTCCTCTCCTTTGGGGACTTGTCATATCATTTGAAGACGCTTCCTTATCCAGCCAACCAGATCCTGCCTTGAACTGGTCTACAGCCCTGCTGCTCAGTCCCCACTTTGCACTGTATTTGCTACTGGTTATATAGGACTTCTCAAATTTGGGATCCTTGAACTGGTAATTATATTTATGATATCAGAAGACTATGGGAAAGTTAGCACATTTTCTTTCCTCCCAAGGGCTGGTTCTTTGCCTTTCCTTTCCACTGCCAGAGAATCCTGTAGAGGAAGCCCTGACCTTTTTGTGACACACAGGACAACTTAGGCCCAGGGCACTGAAATGGCTTTTGTTGTTATTTGTAGTTGCAAAGCCAATGGCGAAGCCAATGGCAAAGTTTCCTGTCACCTAGCTTCTGAGTTTTTTTCTCCTTGCAAGTAGTAAATTCATACCCAATATAGCATTTACCACACTATTGGTATTTCCCAACAGGGATGCTATCAGGCAGGGGGAAGGGTCAGGCCTGGGCCACTCAACACTGCTGGTTCTCTTGTCATCAGTTGATTTTCTCACCTTCTCTTCTCTCCCTTTTGCTTTCCCAGAGCTCAGTGCCTCTGATGATAGCTCTCTGTCAGATGGGCTGCTCCTGGAAGAAGGTGAGAGGGGCAGCTTAGGGACTATTGTCAGGGTTGAGCTCTTATCACAAGATCTCAGAGCTTTGGCGAGTTTGCCAGCTTGTACTTCAAATGCGCAGTGGGGTTTTAGTGAGTTATGAAGGTAGGGGTGCCCTTCTTACCTGATGCTGATTTCTACAATGTGCTCAGTTGTGGGGGGGGGGTGTGAGTGTGTGGGTGTGAGTGTATGTTAACCCTTGTCTATCCTAGAAGCTCAGCACTTTGACAGAGAGGGGAATTCTAGCAGAGCCTTTTGGCCCCCACATTCTTGCCTTTGTCCAGGACTTTGTACCCAGGAGAGCCAGTCTTGTGGCCAGTCATTGTCTATTTTGAAAAGAGGGTAACATTGGTGAAGGAAACGTAAATCCATAGACTAAGAACCCTGTTTAAAAATCCCTAAAGATGCCGGGGGTCAAAGTGGACCAAGAAGAGTAGGACAGGGAGTACCCAGGCCAATAAGGAAGCAGGGCACGTGGGCACGTCATGAACTAGTTGTGTAAGCGCCCGGAAGCTTAACTGCAGACATAGTACCAGGAGCAAAGATTGGAAGGGGAATACTGTAAGCCCAGGAGAGTCAGTCTGGGAAGATTTCTTGAAGGAGGCAGTTGTAAGATAGGGCTGTGATGGAGGGAGTCAGTTCCAATGAAAAAGAAAACTTTTTTTTTGTATAAAGGACAGACGCAGGCAGGAACGAAGGTGAGCAGAGGCAGGCAAGCAGGAAGAGCGAGGAGGAAGAAGCTTTATTTATTTTTATTTAGTTGTTCATCCTGGTGTTTCCCCCTAGCCCAGGATATGAACCCAGGTCCTTGGGACGTATGTGGGCTATGCCTGGCGGACTACTGTGCCTCAAGGGTGGGCCAAGAAAACCTTTATGAGCATCTGGGCTGGAACAGCTGCATAAGCAGTTATGGGAGGGACAGCAAGGCCCAGGCTGCGGAGGATCTTGTTGGGCTGGTTCTCCAGCCACTACCCTCACCGGGTTTCTTTTCTCCTACAGAGGAGTGCCAAGTGCCTAAGCCTCCCCCAGAGTCCCCGGCTCTGCCTTCCCAGCCTCTCCCTCCCCAGAGCCTTGAAGGGCTGCAGCCAGTAGGACCTGAGACTGGGGGCCTAGAGCGGGCCCCAATCCAGAACAGCCCCTGGAAGGAAACCAGCCTGGATCATCCCTACGAGAAGCCCAGGAAATCTTCTGAGCCCAACAGCGAGTCCAGGTCTGGACGAGGGAAAGGGAGGGCTGGGAACAGTGGGAACCATGCCAGGTTGGGCAGGGCATGGGAGACCGACCCTGTCCTTACCTGGGTGATGGTGGAGGTGTGAGCTTTGCTAGTTATAAAGGGTGCTGGCATTTTGTACCATAACCTTGGGGCCCCTTCCACTGTACCCCATTCCTCTGCACAAATAAAGCTCCTAATGGAGACCTTTATGTCACTGACCTGCCCTAATCTTTGTATAGCAGTCCGGCCACCACACCTCAGGACGGGCCAAGTACCTCCAGCCTGTGGCTGCTGGAGCCTGCCTCCTACCACGTGGTTCCCATTCGAAATGTTCCTGGCCAGCGGCAGGGCCGGACCAGTGCCCCAGCCACCCCTGAGATGCAGGGGAGGAGGGGCCAGTCACAGTCTCTAAGGTAAGAAGCCACCTCAGAGATACAGGGGACCTACCATTGACAATTTACATTTGGAGGGTGGTGACTTCTAGGTTGTAGGCAGGACACCTGTGGGTGACACATGACTAGTTCTGTGACTTCTCCTTAGGATCCCTTCTCCTTAGGATCCAACCTCTCCATAGAGGCTGTGACACAAGCAACAAAAGCTAAAGAAAGTCTTTTGTGAAGTGAGTTATTTTCTTCCAGACACTCTAGTTTTGTCTTTTTGCACAATCCACTTAACTTTTCTCCCCTTGCCATATTCTCTTATAGCAAGAGAATATGTATCTTGGTAGATACTTTTGCAATTCTTTTATGGTTGGTCACTGATAAGAGACAGTGCCCTTTCTCACCTGATGTGCAGTGGATTCTCATTGTCCTATCAAATCACTGCAAACACTGAATTAGTAAATACAGAATCATTGCTACTGGGGAAATACCAGGTTAGGTTCCTGAGAACTTCTGATCACAACACTTGTTTATCTGATGGATACACAGCCCTGTTTTATAAGATGCTTATTTAATGTATATCGTGGACTCGTGGCCACTGAACTCGCGGCCAGTAGCAACATGGTGTGTGTCCGAATGAGCTTGTCTAACACGTTTTCTCCGCTAGGCATAGCTCAGCCTTCCCATGCTTACAGACAGCAGGCCACACTCCAGGGCCACATTTGGGAACCATTGTACACAGGGAAACCACCCACAAAAAGTACAAAAATATGAAGAGCATGACATTAAACAGACTGCAGAAAGAACACTTATTTCCAGTATGAGAACTGAAGCAAGAAGTCAGGGTGGAGCCTTGTTCACCCTCATCTGGGAATGTGCCTATCAGGCAACTCAAAATTCTCACTGTTCTGTGCATGTCCTCAAATGACCGTTAAAGTGCTATAAATGTTGATTCCGAGACCACAAAGCAGTGTTAGCAGTAGGAGAATTTACTATTACAGAATCCACAAAAAATGAGAATAGTTACTTTTCTAGGTCCCTGAGACTTAGCAATAGTGTAAGTGACCCAGTTATGACAGGCAGAGTAGGCTTCACTGCAGAGATCCCTGGGCTCAAGGCATTGCGGCGCTCTTCCTTTGGTTTAATTTCATATACCTTGGGACACCCACTGTAGAATCCAGCCATGAATTATATTTTAGACAGGTCCGAGGGCCACTCAACAAACAGTGCTTCTGTGCACATGAGTCAGAGGCGCCCCCTTAGGTGACACCACCCGTTTCCGGGGGATTTTAGCAGCATGATCACTGGATTGCAAGCCCTCCTGGTCATGGGCTGGTGTCCTCCTGGAGGGCATGCAGATAGATATCCTGTAGCAGTTCACGAGAACTGCCCCAATAATACTACAAATAGGTTGGTTTCAGTGACAAACCTTTTTGTCCCATAGTCTGGAAGCTGGCAGCCCAAAATCAAGCCGTCGGCCTGGTTTCTACTGAGACCTCTCTCCTGGGCTTGTACTTCTCCCTTCCCTGGGTCTTCCCTCTGGACCACATGACAGCTTTACCCATTTGCCTTCACTCCCTGACAGTGTGCACCTGAACAGATTCTATGTATGAAATGCCCCTGAACACAGGTGGCACAAACCACAGATATGTGAGTGGAGCAAGAGAAGGTTTGCCTGCGGTGCAGAAGTGTGTTGACTGGCCCCCTGGGCCAGGAGGGTGTGCCATTTATTTGGGGGAGATTTTACCCAAGGCTGGGGCAAGTCTGCAATGTTCCGGCTTCTGCAGCCGCGTTTCTCTCTGCAGGATGGAGTCCTTCCGCGTGGGTCCCGAGGGCCGAGGACGCAGCGCCTTTCCGCGCCGCCGGCCCACTCACTACACGGTGACAGTGCCAGACTCCTGCTTCCCCCAGGCCAGGCCCCCACTGCCGCACCCTGCCTACCACTCCTGCTCGGAGGACAGCGGCTCGGACGTCTCCAGCATCTCCCATCCCACCTCTCCGGGCAGCAGCAGCCCCGACATCTCCTTCCTGCGGCCTCTCTCCCCACCCGAGCCACCGCGTCATCGGGGGCCGCGGGGCCTGGCGGGGGGCCGAGAGCTGGCCGCCCATTACCCAAAGCTGCTGTTACCCGTCAGCTGTGTCCCGGCTGGGCGGTACGTGATGGTGGCTGAGGGCCACCTGCCGCCGGGCGAGTGGGAGCTGTGCCACGCTGTGGCCTACGAGGAGCCGGGGGTGCCGGCGCGCTGGGCGCTGGGCCGAGTGGCACGCACACCCTCGCTGAAGGACTGCCCTGCGGGCCGCGGGCTCAGCAAGGCCGCGGTCTCCGAGGAGCTCAAGTCATGGCACGAGCGGGCTCGCCTGCGCAGCGCCCGCCCGCACTCACTGGACCGCCAAGGGGCTTTGCGTCTCCGCAGCCTGCCCCCCGGGAGGGAGGGCTTCGGCAGAGCCCTGGGACCCCGGGCACAGGTACGTCCCGCCTTCAGAAGCCACTCCTGCAAGCCCAGGGGTACAGACAGCTGCAGCAGGCTGGGGGCGGGGTAATCCCCAGCTAGGAAGAACAGGAGTTAAAAACCATTTCCTCTTGGCTTTGGAAGACTCGACTCTCCCGGTTGCCACCTAGTTTGACCTGCCATGTCTAGCTCAAGAGCACATGCTCCACACCCTGGAGGAGATGAGCCTGCGAGATAGCTGAGACTTTTCCCCCTAATAACCCCACAGATGATCCCAAAGCCGATAAACCTCCCTTCATAATTGGAAGTCCAATCCAAATTAACCCTCACATTTTCTGACCTGAGGGCCCAGGACAAAGGAAATGTGTTTTCAGAAGCCATAACGCATACTTCCTTCCCCACAGCCAGCAAACCTAGAAGCAGGGCATGAAATTAGACTTCTTGGGTTTGAATCTCCATTCTGCCACTTAGCAGCGGAGAGAATTGGACAAATTCATGAACTGTTCCGCGTCTCTTTTACTCCCTCTGTAAAGTGAGACTAGCAAAGAACCGATCCCACAGGGCCGTTCGAGTTTTAAATGAATTAATATGTGTGGAATTATTAAAGCAGTGCCTAGCAAGTACTAGCTAAGTGGTATTTTATCACCTGGAGCCAGGTAGGTGGGATAGAGCACTCTAATATGCAGAGAGGTGGCCACCTGGTGTCTATAGGCCAGTTTCTTCTTTCTGAAAGTGAAGCTAATACAAGAGTCCTTTCTTGTTTCTTTCTCCCTGGTACGGAGGGCTCCTGAGAGATGAGGGGGTGCTCCAGAAGTTCCCAACAGGCTGCTTCTTTGAGACCCAAGATTCCCAGCAGGCCCAGCTGCACATCCCTCCCCTGCCCCCCACCAGTTCTCTGGGCCGCAGCTGGCATCCTGGCCTGGCAGCACCCTGGCCCCTATCCCAGGCCGCACCCTCCAGCTGATGAGCTTTTTCCTTGCTGCGAGCTTGGACCTGTCCTTGCCCCAGGCCCAGCCCATCCCAACCTGCCAGACAGGGCGGGTTATGAGCAGTGAGTCCAGGAAAGGGACGGGGGCGGAGTAGGTCAGGGTGCTGATCACAACTGACAAAAAGCAGGAGTAGAAAGCACGTAAGGGTGATGCCTGGGAAACAGAAGCCTCCTGGGGGTCGGGTGGTGGGGATATGGTGGCATGGCTAAGTGGCTGGCCTGATGCTGCTGCTGCTCTGCATCCTGAAGGGACCAGGATGGGGTAACTGGGCTTGCTGTCTGGACATTTCCATCTGGTTTGCTCACCCATCTCCTTCCCTCCTGACTCTGGCAGGTGCCCACGGTGTGTGTGCTTCGGAGATCACCTGAGGGGGCCCCCGTGCAAGTCTTTGTACCTGAGAATGGAGAGATCATCAGCCAGGTGTAACCTGTGCTCCAAATGTTCGGCCTGGCTGCCAGGAAAGACTGTGGCAGGGCTGGGCCTGAGACTCCCCACCCTGAGTGCCTTCTTCAGCTCCCTGGCCCCATCGCAGGTCGATGACCTGGAGCTGAGACTTCTTTTTTAGTTCTTTTCTTTTTTACCAGTTTTTGTTCAGAAGTCTTGGACTGAGGGTTTATATCTGTGATTCGTCCTCAAGATCCCTGTAATATGACAATGCTTTATTTCCCAGCAACTGGCCTACTGAGCTTGAGGCCTTGCCTGACTGACAAATGACAGCAAATGTCTCTTACGCTGGACCTGTGACTGGAGAGACAGAGCAGAGAGGGCCATGTCGGGATTCCTCCAGTCCTCTGCTGGTTCTGAGAACTCCGTGGAGCACATTTCCTGGCCCTCCTGGCCCACTGCAGCTGGAGGCTGGCGGTAGCATGCTTGTACACATCACTGCCCGCTTCCCAGGTCTCTGGGTCCTGTAGGGGTGACCCAGTCAGGGGAGACCCCTTTGCTCTTTATAATGTGCTCTGTGATGCACACACCAAGTGGTAGGTTAAAGGTCATTATGTCCTAGTAGAGTACTGTCTTCCTGGACCCCACTGTCTTCCAGATCCCAGACATCCCCTGTAGGGGCCTGGATCATTATACCCTCTATGCCCTGTGGGCTCCACTCCCAGCCTCTACTCAGACCTCTGAACCTTGAGTTTCAGGCTTTCCTGGATTGTAGCAGCAGAACCTGGACCTGGGGGCTGGTTTGTGGCTTGGCTGGGAGGGAGTCATTCACTGTTTGACCACCTTCTCTGGGCATCATAAGGGCTTGCAGGCACACTCCTCCCTCTCACATCTCATCATCCTAAAAACCAGAACCTAACAGTTTTTCTGGAAAGGCACCATTTTTGTGGCATGTTCCCAAGGAGTGGGTGGGGGTCGCTGCTTCTTCTGTTCCCCATGCAGCTGTGTGTTTGCTCTGCGATTTGGGGCAAGTCCGTTCTTACAAACATAGGAATGCTCAGCCTTCAGGGTGTTCATTAATTGTCCCAGCTGCTGAGGCTTCAGCAGGCCTGGAAGCAGCCTGAACTAAGACCATCTCATGGTTTGGTCCCTGGATTCTCATCCTTGAGGCCTTCGCTGCCACGTCAGACACCAGGCAGACGTTCTGCTTTGAGGAGAAGGCTGCCGGGTTGAGGCTAGGAGAGGTTAGGGAATGCTGAGTTCTGAGTTTGCCCACACAAAGCCCTTTCCCCTTCAAGTGTCCTGGACTTGGAATGTGACTAGGATTATAGTTTACGGCGCCAAGAACATGCATGCCTGAGCCCAGAGAGGCACAGTTCTTCCAACAGGACAGAAGACAGTGTAGCTGACTGCACAAGGGTGCTGAGGGCCGAACCAGCAGCTCGTCCTTGGATTCTGAGGAGAGTCTGAGGGCTAAGAACCTGCATTTCTCTCACCAGCTCTGCCACAGCCTGCAGCTCCAGATTTTGGGTTGACCCCCGCCCCGCAATCTGTTCAAATATCCTACTTTGAATGCCATTCTCTTCCACTTTGTCTTAAGTTCCTTTCCCCAGTGTGAAGCCATCTCCCCTTCCAGAGTCCCCCCAGGAGCCCAGAGCTCCTCGACCTGAGCCAGGAGACATGGTCACCCCCCAACACATGAACAAACCCCCCAGCTTCCTTTTTGTTAACTTATTGGTCCTGTGAGATGCCTGGTGCAGTTGCAGAGTGGTGTGTACTCAGCTGCAGGGCTGGAACTGTGTGGGTTTTAGTGCCAAATACTTCAATAAAGTCTGTTCTTTGTGATTGGCCAAGCTGAGGATGAAGGGTTCCTTTGTGCTGCGTGTTCTGAGCATGGGCTCTGCCCAGCCCCTCAGGATGCCCACCCCGGGTGGCAGAGTTGCTTGGCCTCTCCAGCTGGTCGGGCCAGGTTCCTGGGGAGCAGGAGGGCTGGGTGGGGTGCTGGATGGTGCTGGATGGTGCTCGCTTCTCTCCTCTAGTTAACTGAAACAACTGCAACCCCTGGCTTCTGGCCTCTGGTTCAGGGGCTGTGTGGCAGCCACAGATGGTCTGGCTGCAGTTATGCCAAGAGAGGCGTTAGTGTGGCTGAGTCTCCTGCTCCTGGGAGCTGTTTGGGGAACTCTTTGTGGCTCAGAGTGGAGCTCTCATGAGAAACAGCCCCTTCTCCACAGCCCACAACGGGGAGCTCCCTGGAGTGGTGAGGAGGAAGGGCTCTGGAAAGACACCCCCACCCCTGTTTCAGCAGGATTGCCCACAGACCACTGGGGTGGGTGGGAAGCTCCAGCCAGGACCACCTCCCTGCCTGCCCTGCAGGGGTCGCCAGAGGACCCGGGAGCACAGCGCCCCCTGGAGCTACGATGCTCAGGAGAAGCATTTGCCCTGGATTTGAGGTGGCTGGCATGTCAGGTAAAAGGGTCTCTACCTGCCTGTCCCCCTCCACATCAAAGAAGAGGCAAGGCATGACAGCCTGGGCAGATGACTGTGGCGAGGGCAGTCCCCAGGCCTGCCCTGAGTGCTTAGCTGGCAGGATCATGGGGGTTCTGAGGGCTTCAGGGACCTGACTCACTCAGGCCTGGGGACGCCCCACTCTGGGTGGAGGCGGGAGGGGAAGCTTCTCCAGGGGTCCTTGGAGAGGTTGTGGGCCACCTGATTTCTCACCTAACCATTTCCAAACTCACTAGACTGTGGATAATAGCCATTGGTTCTGTATTTTAGACGTTTATGAAGATTTAGGCCCAGGCAAATCTTACCAAGTGTTGGGAGGCTGTGGAGACAAAAGAAGATAGGAGAGACTCCCAAAGTGAGAACCCCAAGTGATGGGAAGTGCCATTTTGGGAACCTACAGCAGGGCAGTGAGTGAATAAGACTGGGCAGTGATTCTTTCTGGGTCACAGGGTTCCCTGGACTGTGCCTCAGAGGGACAGACTTTGGGAGGCTCTTAGCTCCCCTGCCATAGAGCAGACTGAGATTATGAGTTGAGGAACAGAGATAGAAGCCTCAGAGTCTTTAGGATTTTAATAGTGAGACTCTAGAGACAGAGGGATGGACACCGTGACCTGGGAGGCAGTCTCTGAGTCTGAAATGTCCCCAAGTGGGGAGAACCCTGGATGGAGGGCTCCTAGGCAGGCCAGGATGAATGAAGACTCTTCAGAGGGGTCTTCCCAGGGGCAGGAGAAGGGAGGCCAAGCAGGCCCCAGGCCTGGGGCTGCCCAGTCAATCCCTTTTCCTGCAAATGGCCAGAGCCCGCCTCCTGCAGCTTCACCCATTGAGTGGAGAAGCCACGTCCTTAGGAAGGATAATCTCATACTCGGCCTGCTACTGTGCCCATCGCAAGCTGCGGGCTGCTGCCCAAGTCTGCAGATGAATCCACGTTCTAACAGGAGAAAATCAAACAGAGTCACCTTTGCACAGTCATTTGACCATGAGTCTTGGAATCCTAACTTGGCAGGTGAGCAGGCCCGGCCCAGCTGTGTCTCAACTCACTGCAGCAGGTGATGGGGGCTGCCTAGCCCTTCCTCGAAGGTGGACTTGATGGGCACGCATCTGTCCCTTATGGCTGTCCCCTTACACTCTAGTGCTTGCAGACGTGTGCCTTTTCAGACCTGCCTCTGAGAAGCCTGGAGCTGAGCTGGAAACAGGACATCGTTTGGGGCTTTGACTTAAACCTCATCCAGGGTTGATCTTGAAATGACATCCGTATGCCACCAATTCCCACATGGGTGTTGCCTGTTATAGCAATACCTGGTAGACAGGTTCCAAATTGAACTCTTAATTTTACTCTCAACCCACATCTACTTCCCATCTCTATTGGTGGCAACTCAATCCTTCCAGTTTCTCAGGCGCAAAGTCTTGACTCCTGTCTTTCTCTCGTAGTCACAGCTAGTTTGTTGCTGTTCCTGTTGAGTAAAATCACAGACAGATTCTGACTACTTGCTTTGATCATCAGTGGTCGGGGTGGAAGTGTATCCCTATCTAGTCTCAGCTGAACAGCTAGAGTGATCTTGTTGAACAGAGATCAGGCCACACCACTCATTCTCAAGGCCCACTCCCATCCCACTCAGAGTAAAAGCCAAAGTCCTTACAGGTGTCCTCACCATAGGCCTTAAGAGGCTCTGATGATCTGCCCCATGATTGCTCTGCTTCCATCTTTCACCCCTCTCTTTTCTCCTCTCACCCCAGACACCAGCCTTCTGACTGCTCCATGAGCATGCCGAGGGCCTCAGGGGCCTTTGCATGTGCTGTTCATTTGGTCTAGGATTCCTTTTCCTAGAACTGTGGGTGTCTTGCTCCTCACGTTCTTCAAGACTACTCACCTTCAATGAGATTTTGTGTGTGTGTGTGTGTGTGTGTGTGTATAAATTTTTTTTTTTGTATATGTGTATGAAGAAATATAAAAATAATTCCTTTCAAGACTACATACTAGTAGTTCCTGTGAAGGAGCCCCTTGATATATAAGGTCTGTGTGTAAAGCTCCACCTTGAAGAAGCCCTTACATAGAAGTGGGCGTGATGAGCATGCTGAAGCATGAATATTAATTTGCTGCTATGTGCCAGGGATTATTCTAATTTTTTACATTGATGAATGAATTTAAGCCTCGTAACAATAATAGAGGCCATGATTATCACTCCTATGTTAAGATGACAGAACAGAAGCTTGGATTTAATTTGCTGAGGATTACTCCTTACATGTATGCATTCACTGAACCCTCACAGCAAACCCATCATGCTCCCCATAGTGCAGAGGTGGAAGAGAAAGTGGAGAGAATTTAATTTGCTGAAGGTCACAAGACTTTGAACTTGGTGGTTGAACGTTTAACTGCTGTGCTGTGGTTTCAAGCCCCACCCCAAGACCCCATAACAGGGTGCTGGGAAGGGTGCTGAACTAGAGCCAGTTGCTGTGTGGCTTGGGGTCCTGGCACTGACATAATCTCCCTCTTTTGCTGTAGCCTCTCCTGGCGGGGCTGGGGCAGGATCTTTACTCAGCCTCAACTCCCAGTCTTCCTATCTGCAGCCCTGGAAGTTGTACCGGCCCAGGGAGGGAGGATCCCAGGCTGACTTGGGGTTTCAAGTCCATTCACAGTCAGGCATTTCAAAGCCCATCTAGGGTAGATCCAACAATTTGTAGCCACTGTGGGATGGCTTAAATAGTTCTCTCTCTTTCCAGCTGCTCTTCCATCCCTGGCCAGGCCTGATGCAGAAACATCTCCTAACTGAGTCTCCACATGGTGCCTTTCCACTTAAGTTTTGAGGTCCACACTCTGGCCATAGGCCTGCAGAAGCGGGCTCTCGAAGCTGGGGTGCCCTCACAGGACGATGATCGTTTTTGAGCCTTCTTGGCAGAAACTGGGGCTTAGGAAGGTGGTGGGGAGATCTGCTTCTCTGTTCCATCTGATAGAATCAGTGAAATTCCTCCCAACTTCCTCCCTTTGTAGACTTGCGCCAGTCAGAGAAAGAAGACATTCAGTTCATTATGGAATTTCTAGAAAAAGAAAACATGGTAAGAAAATTCTCTGGAAGTTTTTAAGAATGGGAAAGTAGAAAGAAAGAAAGAAGAGAGGGAGAGGGAGAGGGAGAAGGAGAGGGAGTGGTTTGGAAGCACCTGAAATTCAGCTGGTCGTTAATTCTCCTGACCTGGGCAATCTTAGGTGACCAGGCTACTAATCAGGGTGTCTGGGACCCAGGGCCTGCAGTTCCCTTTCTGTGTGAAGGGTCTTCCTCATACACCTCTAGTCTCACTGTTCCCAGTGGGCTGCAGTGGGGTCGAGGACATTGGTGAGCACCAGTCCAGGGGACGGGGCTCTGTGCTGAGGAAATCAGATGAGTTACCCACCCTGACTGTCCTGAGATTAGGTTAGTCTGGCCGGGGTGATGGGCAGTGTCTGGGTGCAGGTCTCCGGCGCGCCTGTAGGAGGTGCTGGGGCCCAGCAGTCTCACTGGTGGAGTCTGCATTCTGTCCTAGTCTGATTCAGACAAGCTGAAGTTCCTGAGTGCCGTGGAGACCTTGAGTGAGGCTGTTCGTGCCCAGGCAAACGGCAACATGAACAATTATTTTCCCAAAATCATTCTGACCAAGAAAATTGAGGTGAGAAAGATCCAAGGTCTTTGGGTGTTGGTTTGAGGATGGCAAATCCCAGACCCGAAGGCCCGCTTCTCCCTCTGAGGGGAATTCTTGTTTCTTCCTGACCGCTCTAGACTATAATCCTTGAGGAATCCACGGAGGCCTTGATGAACAACGTGCTCCAGCAAGCAATGCTCTGCGTTGTGGCCCTGAGGTTGCTTCTTTGCCCCTGGATCTCTGAGGCTGAGAACACTTGGGCTGGGAGGAGGGCAAGGTTTGATTTATGGTCTGTGGGTGACAGGACCCCGTGACTGACACCTCATCTACCAGCATCCAGGGTTCGTGGGAGAATCTCCCAATTTTGCTATTAGAAGTCTAATAGGACATCGCGTGTAGGAGTCTCCCCCAAGGAGTCAGGACTCTCTCCTTCCTTGCAAGGAGGTGGCTGGAAAGCATGTGAGGGCTCTCAGTTCCTCAATGTTTGTTTTTCTTTTTTAAGGAAAGGTGCAGGCAAGAGTGAAGGCGAGCAGGCAGGCAGGAAGAGAGAGGAAGAAGAAACACTTTATTTTTATTTAGTTGCTTCATTGCTCCTGGCCCTGGTCTGGAACCGGAGACCCTGGGATGTATGTGGGACTCTTCCAGATGTACTAGACCACTGGGTCCTGTGCCCTCCCCCACTGTTTCTCATGCTTCAGAGAAAACAGCAGAGCAGGTTCTTTCATGGGGTTCTAGACATATAACCCAAACTCTCACAAATATCCTCCAAGCTCCTCTTTTCATTCCTAACCTTTCCCACAGCCAGGTGAATCCACGATTCTACTTATCCCAGAAACTGGACATAGCGGACGCTGGCATCTCCAGTGTGTTCCCTCTGCCGCTCATAGTGTCCAGTCTAGACCGGAAGGATAATGCTAATCTCTACATCCAGGTAACCCCACCCAACATGTTTGTGCTCCCTGCTGAGGTCTCCACAGGCCAGGGTTTGTCTCTGGAGACCTCCTGTGCTCCTAGCTCTGGGGCCCTTCTCCCTCTGTTCCTCTGACCCCTCTTTCAGGAGCCCATGGCTCCTTGGCCCCCGTGCTGCTCAGAGTAACTCTGGGCCTCCTCATCTCACCTCTCTCCCTAGGGAGTGACCCATGTCCTTCTCCTTCACTAAGACTCACATTTCTCTAATTCCATGACCACCCCAGTCTTAGAAGGAGAGAGTCTAATGAGAAAACCCATAGATTTGATGGAATCACTGACCAAGAGACTGCCAAATCACCCCAAGAGTTTCAGACCTAAACACAGAAGTTTCCTGAATCTAATAGAGTTCATCTCTAGTGGCGAGAGTCCTACAGGGTCTGTTTCTGTTGGGGAGAAATGTCCAATGTCACATTTCACTATGTAGCAGTAATAAAGTAAAGGCAGGAAGTCAGGAAGAAAGAGGAGGAAGAAGTCTTTTTATTTAGTTAGTTGTTCATCTTGGACTGGCCCTCGGCCAGCCTCAGCGAGGTCAGCACTAGGGATGGTCAGAGAGCGGGGCCGTCTGCGTGGGGAGGATGCCAGGGTGGCAGAACTAGGCTGGTCCTGCGGAGGGGTGTGAAGGAGCTGGGGGTGCCTTGGGGAGTCCGGCTGGCATGTGACTGTGCATCCCCCTACCTCCGTGTCTTCTCACCCGCCAGACAGTCCAGGCCTTAGGTGACATGTTGCAAGCACTTCTGATGGATAACATGGAGCCCAACATGTTTGTGCTACAGAAATTTCTGGAGGTGAGTGGCGACAGAAATCAGGGAAAGTGGAGTCCTGTGTTAATTCTGGTATGCTGGGAGGCAAGCAAAGGAATGTTAGGGTCACCTGGGTGTCTTCTAGCCCAGATACCACAGATGTTCAAAACTCAGAGTGTGTAAGAGTCACCTGGGGACACAGTCCTGTGTCTCCCTGCTCTGAGGATTAAAGTTGGAGAACGAAACCCATCAAACTCAGAACTGGTTTCCTTCCAGAATTTGAGCAGTTGGGCTTTACACATTTCTGTGTCAGACTTTTAAATCTTCTTCAAAGGAGTTTCTCCCGTCGCATTGTGCCATCGCTCTCGGATAAAGAAAACCCAGTTGTCATCCGTCCCGGCTATGTTTCTCCTCTGATATAATCCCCACCACAGACTCCACGCATTACAAAGCGGTCCTTTCCCTGTCTTCAGAGCTTTTCAAATAGTCTTAGTTATGATGACTTGTCATCTCTGGGGGGGTGAACTGGAATTGGAGAAAAAATCAAGGAGTCTTTTGTAACCAGCTTTCATGCACAACCGCTGCTTCTTGAGCTTCTTGGCGAAGATCAAGTACAACTTTCATGAATAAGGTAGTAATGAATTAGGATAATAAAATGTTAGATGCAACATTGGAAGTAATTACAAATAAAGAACAAAATTGCCCGGATACTTTCTTAAAAAGTTTTGACGAGGGCTGTGTCTAAAGAGGAAATATATCTGCATTGGGATTAATGACTCATTCTTTTGGAAATGCTTCTGGCTTGTCCGCGGAGAAGCAGTCTTGTGCTTTGCCAGTGCGTCTGGGGTTGGTTTGCTGTGATAGCAGTAGGTCTCCACGCTGCAGACACACACTGTAAGTGTATCATGGATGCACGCTATCAATGCAGCCCATAGGGAATGAAGATGCTGAACCGTGGTCCTCCTCCTGGTGGACTCTTCAGGAAGCCCATTCCTGGGGACCTCATCCTCCAAAATAACCCAGGATTACTGGGTGATCCTCTGACACACAAGCACTACTTGAAATAGTATCCCAAATTTCAGAGAAAATAGTGAGAAAAATGGGATTCTTTTGATACATGAAGTTTAAATAAAATTCAGATTTTTATATTATATATTTGCAATTTAGATTCTATTTTCTATTTTGGGCTAATTCTTAAAGTGAAAAAATCAACCATGGATATTTTATTTTATTTTAAAGGAGAGGGGCAGGCAGGAAGAGAGAGCAGGAGGAAGCACTTGATTTTATTTAGTTGTACATCTTGGCTGTTCACCCTGGCCGTGAGATGCCAGCCTGGGTCCTTGGGATGTACCTGGACTGTGCTCCCTGCCAAAGGCAGTGGAACAAACCGCTACTCCACCAGGGCGTGCCTGTGGATATCTTAGACAATTTTTTTCTATAAAGTTCATGGTATCCTTAGTACAATATCATTTATTTCACATTTGGCTTTGCACAGCATGATCAGAAAGAGGGTCATTTTGGTAAAAATAGTCAAGGTCTCTAAAATTTTCCCAAGGACTCCCCATATTTTCATAATCTACATACAGTGTAATTCACCTTTCTAATGTGTAGCTGTATGGGTTCTGTGTACAGGGGCATATGATCACGTAACCACAACCATTATCAAGCTATCGGGACATTCTGCCATCCCCTCAAGATCCCCCCTTACTCTGTAGTCAACCCCTCCGCCCCCTGGCAATGACTGCTCTGGTGTCTGTCCCTATAGTTTTGTCTTTTCTAGAACACCGTAAACATAGAATCATCCAGCGTGTAGCCTCTTGAGTCCGCTTTCTTTTACTTAAGGCAGTGTGTTTGTGATTAATCCACGTTAGATGTTTCAGTAGTTATTCCTTTTCGTGTTATCATTGTCTGGAAGGATCACAGTTTGTGAAGGGAGGGGCAGCACTCTCACAGGAGCTGGAGGAATCTCTTTGCTGTTGTCTAGATCATCTTGCCTTGGTTGACGCAGTCAGATAAAGTCCATGAACAGACCCGGGCCCTCGGCACCATTTCCCGGATGCTGAAGTTTATTTGCAATTTCTCTGAACTGTCGGTGAGTGCTGGGGCTAGGGGACCTCTCACCCAGTGGGCCTTGTCTCTATCCACATGAAACAACTAATGGGTGGCCAGAACACCTTTGGTTTTTTTGGTTTTAGGGTCTTTTCTGTTCTTATGGGATTGCCCTTGACCTAGTGAGCTCCAACTGGCTGGACACACTCAGCCTGGGTGGGGTACCTGGACCCAGATGGCTGGGTTGGGCCCCTAACTTTTCACTGGTTAACTTGTTTTGGGGAGTCTGGTTACCCCAGTTTCCTGGTGCTTATTTGGGAGGATTCTTCTTGGCAGGACAGCATGGAGCTGATGAAGTGAGGGGCCACCTACAGAAAATGACTTAGTGACTGGGGAGGTGGCGGGCATGGTCGGGGGTAAGGGGGCTTCTTCCAGGATTTGGGCAGCTGACGCGTTTCTTCCTTTGGCAGCACATGACGGAGTTCTTCATGAGTGGGAAACTAATAGGCATTTTAGGCCTCTTCTGCATGAAACTCAATGATGAGATCAGTGGAGGGGCATCGGAGGCATTGCATTACTTATTCAAAATCCTTGTGCTTCATAGAAGTAAGTGACATGCACTTGGGTGGCCTCATGTCTGCAGTGTGGGGACCTACTGCTACCACAGCAAACCAACCCTAGAGGATCCTCCCTATTTCCCAGTCAACCCATCACTACTGCTAGGAGTAAGACTGGGAAGACTAGTGTCCTTTCTCAGGGAACAAATGTGGGAATCCCTGAACTAGACGTTCCCTGCCCCAAGAAAATTAGAGGTACAAACAACCAGCTACACTTACAGAGGTGCTAGGGGAAATTGCAAATATCCCCCAAAGGGGCATCCAGAAACTTTGGTTCTTTGTGATATAGAAAGGGGTTTTTCTGGTGAGGATGTTTCTCAGCATCTGGGGTGAGAGCAGCCAGGTGGTGGCATGGCACAGGAACTGCAGTTGCTAATGTACCAGACCACGTCCCCACACACATTCACCCTCCCCCATTAGCCAGGCACTCGAGAACTCTTCCCCTGAGCAAATGTTATTCCACCCATTAAAGCCTGTTGATCTTTGGAGGGGCAGCCAGGTGGGGGGAGGGTGTGTTCCTTTGTCCCTGTTAAAGCCCTGCTCCTAATTGTTGCTTTTGGACCTGAGGTATCAGACAGAAGACAGAGATCATCCTGAAGGATTTGCAGAAGCATTTCCGTGGGGAATGGTTTGCCGTCATGCAGGACCTCACAGTGGTAACCCTCGTGTCCTCGTGGGTGGAATGCCCAGATGAGAGTTTTGGGTGGGACTGGGGGAGGACTATGGAGAGATCGTAGAGGGCCTGGCTGGAGTCTCGGAAGAATGATCCTTCACACAAAGACATGCCCCCAAAGTTCAAGGTCCCATGGATAGTAGACTGGAGAGTAAGTGCAGCCCCTTTCCTGAGTTGCATTTGAGTTGAGGTCATTGAGAGAGTTTTTAAAATAGAGGTATAGTCAGCCCTTTCCTCCACCCACAGATGTGCCCATGAACCTTCATTTGTGGCCTAGATTTGGTGTGGTTTATTCTACAAAGGCAAATTGCTTGTCTTAGGTATGGTGATCCACGGTTCAGCAGAAAACCGAGAATCGTTCTTTGTTCTTTCCTCTCCCTCACTCTCCCCATGCAATCCAATCCCACGTCTGTCCATTTTACCTCCTGAATAACTCTGTCCACTCTGCTCCAGCCCCACCGCAGCTGTCCTGCTTTACCTGCCATTGGGTCATTGCAGCAGCCTCCCCCGGTTGCCCGACTGCTTATGTTCCTGGTCACATTTTCTACACTGCAGTCAGAGAACTATTTCTAAAATACAAATGTCATTATATTATTCCTCTTCAGCCTTTCCACTGACTCTCCATTGTTTTTATATTAAATTCCAAACTTCCCGTGGCTCACAAGGCCGTCCACAATTGGGCCCTACTTAACTCTGCTGCCCCATCTTGTCTTGATTCCCCTTTTCCACGCAGTCAGGTCTCCCTTGTTAGACACGGTAGCCACACTGAACTCCTCTCCACTCCTTACCTTTGCATAGTCTGTTCCCTCTGCTTGGAACTCTTTTCCCCACTTTCACCCCTTACGGATTTTGAACGTCCTTCTTCCAGGAAGCCTTCTCTAATTTTTCAATTCTAGCCTCAATTCCCTCTTAGCATTTCTCACACGGTACCATAACTGCTTATTTACTTGCCCCGACCTGACAGTATGTTCATTGTGGGAAAGGGCATCAGCTATCTTGGTTGTGGTCCGCCACAGCTCCCAGCAACAGAACCAGGCACAGAGTTGAGACTCACTATTATTTAAGTGAATAAGCTTCTGTGGGATGTGTCATCTCAGAGATATGAATATGTCCGTTTTAGACTGTAGCGATCACTGTTTGCTTTGGACACTGTACACTCATTAAGCCTCCAAACCCATTTCCAATAGATTCTGTTTCAAATTCAAAATAGAAAGATATGCCCTTGCCTTGTCCTCTACATTATGTTTTTTGGACCATTATTTCTGCCTGGGGACTTAAGAGCTGGTGACATTCTGGAGCTTGGCCTCCTACCATGGAAGAGCCAGGTGGTGGCCAGGGATGCCTCCACTGGACCCAGGGTGCATGGTCTCTTTGGAGCCCCATGGTTTGGGGCAATCCCAGAGTGGCCTGCCGCCATGGCAGACACAGCTGTTGTTCTGATTTCCTCAGTTCTTCAGGAAATACCTGACTCCGAAGGAGAGAGCAGATGTGATAATGGTGTCACTGGAGGCCATGAGCAATACTTGCAGGCATGATGCATGTGCAGCTTCCAAGATGTTACGGCTCATCCTGAAGTACTCCGTGCCAGAAATTGGGAAGGTAGCAACTCTGAGGCACTTAATGGTTCAAGGTCAATTTAAGGTCTTCTTATCGGTTCTGTTTGGTTTGTTCTGTTTCATTTCCAATTGGTTTGGGTTTAAGGAATGACAATTCTTTAACTGAGAGGAGAAAAGGTGAAATGAGTTGTGGTTTGCTATTGTATGCATGGCTATGGAAAGGGGCGACCAGTTGGCCTCCATCTCCAGTGGGAAGAGAGAAAAATGGAGTCAAAGTTATAGTAGGAGACCAAGATGGGCTTCCAGGACCAGGAGAGACCTTAGTTATCCTTCCTGCTCGCAGACAATGTGTGTAGCGAGTACCTTCGTTTTCATCCAGGTGGGAGAATGTAGTCAAGACAGGGGTATATGTTTAAAATACATATCACACACACATATATATATATACATATACATATACCATATATTACATGTAGATATACACACACATATAGGATCTTCTAAGATACTGACATAAGAGATGGACTACAGAGCCTTTTTGTTAGAGGAGAGTCTGGTTTTCAGTAAAATAAAGACAGCACAGTTTATCTGTATCTGTCCTTTGTATTATATTATCTGTAATGCTCTGTGGACTGATGCCTTCACAGCAGAGCAGCGGCTCTGGTCTGGACACCCTGGGTACACTTGCATGTGCGGCCCCACACTGTCCCTAGGGGCCTGGTTGTATGACTCTAATGAGCTTGTGCTGTGCCCAGAAAGAACCTGGTCCCCTCCTCCCAACTTCAGGTGCCAGAAATCGTTCAGTTCGTTTACCACAATATGAGCAGGATCACTGAAAGCATAGCCCAAGCGGCCGTAAAGAAGATCCTTCACCTCCTGGCTCAGACCTACACGGATGAAGTGATCCTGACACTTGAAGATGGAGGATCAGTCACAGAAGTAGGTGACTCAGTCAATTCCAGACTGACATGGCCCCCACAGTCTTCCCACCCCACTTTTTGTTTGGTTTTCATATTAGTTTTTAAATGAAGAGTCAGTGCCTTGGGGCAAGACTGGAAGGTACTATGAAGGGAAGCTACCAGAACCTGCCTGGAGAGAGAAGTGGTAGCCCGGTGTATTATTAGCCAGAGGGGTCATCCGCAAGACCAGTGCAGGGCCAGGGGTGGGGAGCTAATGAGGATTGGGACAGGGGCACAGAGTGGAAACTCCATGAGTCTGCTCTCTCTGATCTGAGACATCTCTGGCCTCAGGTATTTTCTTGTATTGGGTTCCTAGGCCAAGTGAAAATTTCAGATTTACGTATGTGTGAGATGACAAAGAACAGGTCTGGAGGTGATGAGAATGTGAAGAGAATAAGAGTAGAAGAAAAAAAAGAGGTGATCATGAGGAGAGACTTGAAAGAAGGAAGGTAGGCAGGTAGCAGACTGGGCAAAGGAGCCGAGAGTCCTTTCCCCCGGAGCATTCTGGGGTGACGTGTTGGTGGCTTTCTGCTTCTGCAGAGGAGTTCGCAAGCCCTGGGAAATCCTGGCATCGGTCCCCAAAGGCTATGAAGTGATCATGGAACATCTGCTGCAGAGGCTGATTCCACACTGCAAATCAAGGGACCACCAGGGGCCTAGCCCCAGAACAGAGATCTCTCCGTTGATTGTACGCAGGGTCACACCAAGAGGAGCTGGATGCTGGGCAAGGGACTCCCGGGTGCCCCGTCTTGGGCTGTTTCAGCTCTTGGGGCCTCTGCCTTTGACCTGTGTTTGGCTGAACATTCTAATGGTGGAGTCTTGGGGTCGGTTGTAGGGAGGAATTTCTAGTTGACTCTGTTTTGTGAGGACTGTTCAGCTCTCTCTGGGTGAGCTTAGGGATGACAGATACTCCTAGCCGTTCCTTAAGCTCAAGGATGGTGAAAGAATAAAACTACCACCATGATTGTAAGAGCTCTTTAAAATATTACTTGGTGCCCTCTGGTGGCCTAGAGGTCTAGTACAACCTGGGTGCAGTCCACATACATTCCAAGGTCCGAGGTTCAAGACCCAAGGCCAGGGGAACAACCAAGATGAAAAATTAAATAAAGGGCTTCTTCCTCCACACTTTTCCTGCCTGCCTGCCTCTGCTCAACCTTTCCTGAAAAAAAAAAAAATCTAGAAATTACCCTTGGCTTTCCTGGCTCACACTAATTTAGTCTCCAGTTGCTCTAGCAGCCTGAGTCTTACTGGGTCAGTCTGTCACAGTGATTTTCTGGCGGCATACAGTTCCTGGTGACAAGACCCATAAGTTGAAGGCAATGTTCCACTCTCCTTCCATCCCAGGCCACCAGGGCCATTCACGAGCTCCTGCTGGAATCAAGTCGGCGGATGGAGGTGCAGACCTTCTTCTCCTCCCTGTTCATGGCCCTGCTGTTTCAGGTCTCCTTTCTCGTGATGAAAGGGGCCACTGGAATTGTCCAGGATCGGTGGAATGTAACCGAATGGAAGGACCCTGTCAGGTACCTACAGCCCCTGGGCCGGAGTTGCTGGGGACGGGGCCAGCTGGTTTCAGGGGCCCCTGGCACTCCACACCTCACCCCAACCAGGCTCTGCACACCCTTCTCACACCCCCTCCTTTACGCACACCCCACCTGCCATTTCAGCGAGTCTTATTGGACTTTTTCAGCGAAGACTCTGGCATTCCAGCTCCTGGGCCAATGCAGAGAATCTGTACTCAAGTGCAGTTAGTACAACAGGAAAGACAATTCAAAGACATGGCGTCCCTGTCGCCCTTTGTGGCTTACTGCTTCACCTCAGGGAAGCCCTGGCTCTCGGCCTCAGCTGTCCCATGTGTAAATGGCTGGCCTCTATGGCTGGCACCTGCAGCGGTTCATGAGTTATCACAAGGTTGGAGTCGACAGGCAGGTGACAGATGAGGGGAGGAGCACAGAGGGAGATGACGTCCTGTCAGCTTTCTGTCCTCTCCCTAGTTCCACCATGGAGACCTTGAAGACCTTGATGCGGAGTATGGGTTATGGGGACCACGTGTCTTATGTTCAGAAACTCGGGGGCTGGGAGCTGCTCGTCAGCCCTGAGAGACACTACGAGGGGGTCACTCTGCTGGCCAGGTGAGGTGCGCCCAGACCCCTGGTCCTGGTCCCCAGGCGGCAGCCCAGGCCCGACCCCCAACCCTGGCTGTCCCGCTCGCCAGGGCCATGGTCATCAGGAAGTGCTGGCACAACCGCCCCGTCTTCCGCCTCATCATCACGAAGCTCCAGGAGCTGGACGGCACCGACCACTTCATGGCCCTCGTGTTTCTGACCGAGGTGAATGTTCTTGGGGGACAGAAGGCCAGTCAGGAGCCGGTCCCTCCAAGGAGAGTTACGGAGAGGGCTGCCCAGAGGTTTGCGGGAGGGACGCTGTTAGTGATGCTTTATTAGGTTTACCCCAAGTCACAGGCTTTCAATTCACCTGGTCTGCTTCCTCCCATAAAAAAAGCAGCCAGATAAAATAGTGCCACCACTATGTAATTTCCATTTTTTTCAAGCAATAATAAAAGCAAAAATAACATCACAATACTACCTTCTGTTTAAAATAACAAGTGTCCTGCCTCTGTCCCACAGAATTTTACATGTGAACAGACTACGTGTGCTGGGTTTTCAGAGATGGTCTTCTTTTTTTCCTTCTGTTTATAAAATGTCTATCAAGGTTTACTTTAGGGAATATAGTGAATATAAAAGTTAGGATCACCAAATGAAGCAATTTCAGTTCTCTCAGAAATCAGCCCAGCCCTCAATACTCCGCAGTGAAACCACTGGTGAGAATCCCAGGGAAGTTCCTCCTGGCCCTGATGTTATGGGCCACGCAGCCCTTTCCTTTAGACACCTCAGTCTGCATCAGTCTTTTAAAATTCTTCTTGGCCCAGCACCACTGATTCACGCAACATATTTCAGTCACCTGGCAGAAAAAAAGATGCTAAAAATGTGGAAAATAATTTTAAAAATTAGAAAGCCATGAATAATCATGATAACCTGAGGAGACGACTTTTAGGTTTTAACCTGAATGGAGGAGAGAGAGAGAGAAAGACAGGATCATTTTCTACTAATATTCTGCATTCTGTGTCTTTTGAGCATCTTTTGTCTTTACACATGTTCTGTAAATGTACATTTTAATGGTGATACCCTATTTCATCATGAAAATGTTCTATAATATATTACCTGCTGGCACGGTCACAGAATATCATTCTTCTTCCCACAAGTGTATTATGACACAGTGCCTACATTTCATCTTTGCTTCACTCTGGACACCCCCCCCCCACCAATTGACAGCCATACCTGTGCGCACGCACACACAGACACGCACGCTTCCCCTCTGATCTGCTCATTAACACCCCCTGCTCCTCAAGTTCAACTCGAGTGCCACTTCTTCCATCATTTTTTCCTGGCTTTATCAGCACCTGTTAATATGATGTTTTTGCTTAATTTTATTGTGTGAGACATTGCTATTTTCTTGAAATGCTCACCAGGAAGTCTGCGACCCAACGGATGGTTAGGGTTTTTGAGGGCAGAATGCATTTCTTACTTTTATCCCTATCTCTCCTTACCAAAGCTTCTGAAGGAAAGCTTGCAGAATGAATGAATCACTTCTGGAATGACAGGATGTGACATTACTTTTCAACTAAGTTTTGGCCTCTCTACTGCTTCTTCCAAATACTTAGGAATGTTCTTAAGCAATGAGAGGGACCTGAGACTCGAAGCCCTGAGGCTATGGGCCTCTTGCCCATCTTGCCTTCCTCGATTTCCTCTTCCAGCTGCTCCAGTGTCCAACAGTGGCAGCCATAGTGGATGAATTCACAGTCCACCTTCTGGGGAAGTGGTTCCAGTGTGATGAGCCAGCCACGGTGAAGTTAATGCTGCGGGTGGTAGAAGTCTTCGCTGAGCATGGAAACATGGTGACAGGGCGGGGCGCGGGCATGCTCTCCACGGAGGTGGGCATGTGGGCAGGGGAGAGAGATCTGGAGGGCCAGCATTTTGGGTACAGACTGCTGGCATCAGACAGAGCAAATCCTCGTGAAGCCAGTCCAGGGAGATCAGAGTCGGGGGCTTGAGCTGTGAATCTTTTTTTCCCTCCCAGCTTATTAAAGAGGTTTGTTTCATGGGTCATTTCCGAGAACAGGCCAGGCCCATGCAGGATCCAGACCATCCAGGTCTCCTGGAGATTGGTCTCTTCTCCAGGGGTGAGAGAGGCGATGGAGATGGGAACTTAGGGTTGTAGTGGAAAGAGGGGGTCTCCTGTTTCCTCCTTTTTTCCCATGAGGAGGGACAGTACTGGCCTGAATGACCTGGGCAGCCCACTGTGCCCACCACCTGACCTCTGGACCAGCGCCAGTGCCAGGTGTAAAGTGGTAGCATGTGTGACCCCGGCTCTCTCCATGGGACTGATGGAGGTGGAAGCGCCTCGATTCAGCAAGAGTTGCTCTCTCGAGGCCCATGTCCAGAGCTGCTGTTGTCCCCAGGAGAGGCAGCTCCACATCCTCCAGCCCTATGTGCTGAACTGCTGCTACTCCCTGGATGGCGATGTGGTGATGGAGACCCTGCTGGTGCTACAGCGACTCGTGGCCCACCTCACCTGGCAGCACTCCTCCTCTTTCCTCACCCAGCTCACCTTCACACTGGTGCCCTTCTTTGAAGAGGTGAAGACCCTGAGGGGTCATTTCTTTCGAGGTCTATAACACAGGGGTGTTGGGCAGAATTACCTGGACAGGCCCATCTAGCTGGGCCAATCTGTGGGGGACTGGTGGCTGATGTCCTCTTGCCTGATGATTGTGAAAGGGGTGGCTGGATGACAAGGAGGACTGTGGGGCTGAGGGGTCATGTGTGGGAGCAGGAGTCATACAAGGAGCATGCGCTCGGTGGGGTGCTGCTCCAGGGCTCCTGTTCCTGGGTGGCGGTGTTGACAGAGGCAGAGAGAGCCTCCGTGTGTGTGTGTGTGTGTGTGTGTGTGTGTGTGTGTGTGTGTGTGTGTGTGTCTCCTCACTCAGGAGTCTGAGAACCTGCGCTTGACGGCCTTTGAGATCTATGGGACTCTCCTGGGCAAGATCGAGAGGAGTGTCCTTATCTTCCCCTTAAGACACCAAGTCCTCAACTTGATAATCTCCCTTGTGCTCCACCTGGTGGATGTGAATAGCCATGTGGCGCAGGTGAGAGGCCAAGCTTTGGAGGTGGGACTCATGGCAGATATGTCTAAGCGGATGAGCCACACTTAGGAAGGGGATGTGTCATATTGGAAGACACTGAAGGAGTCCACTGGCATTGGGTCTCTGACTTTAGAGAGTTGTCATAAGAGTCTGGAGACAACCTGGGCCCTCTCCAGCTCCTGGCTCTCTCTACTGGCCACCAACACACAGTGGGGAACACACAGTGGAGTGCTGTGGGCACAGAAACACCCAGGAGGAAGCCCTGTGGGCTGGTTCCTCCCCCTCCTGCTGGTTCCCGGCCCTGGGCATCCTCAGCCTTCTCTCAGCTGGTCTCCCCGCACCCCTTTGTTACTGAGTGGAGACGGGGCTCTCTGGGGCCAGCGGTGCCTGCTGCAGGCTGTATGATGGGCAGGAGGGAGCGCCTGGGACAGGCCCACATTCTGAAATGGATGGGTCCAGCTTAGGCCCCTGGAGCCCAGGGACATAAACTACAACTGAGGAAAGTTGCCCTTGAAAAGCGACTGCCTCAGTTTTCACGGGACACCCTCCATCAGGCAACCTCTGATAAGGCATGAGAGGAGGTAGCTGAGCAAGCCATGAATTGGATATGATCTTTGTGGGGGAATCTCGCCCTGGGCATTTGCAGTGATATACCCCCTTTATTTAGATGCCTGACCACTTCTGTTGGAGGGTGGAGACTTTGGGGACACCTGCCCTCAGAGAGACTGTCTGTGAGGCAGGAAGCCATGAGTCAGATAGATGAGGTGGGTGAGAAGGTAGATGGTGTCGTTGCTCTGGGTCTCAGTGCAGTTTTTAACAATTGTAAAAAGCAATACAAATTGTAGGTTTTGTTTTTGAGGCAGTAAGAAAGGGAGAGAGAAGAGGAAGGAGCGTTCTAATTTATTTGTTCATTTCTGGTTGTTTCTCTCTGCCCTGGCTTGTGAATATGGGTCCTTGGGCTTTACATGGTCTATGCCCCAAATGCCAGCTTAATGCCTGAGCCACCAGGGTGTGCGTAACGTAGTTTTTAAACTTCTCGTTAGTGGGGACAAGGGTGAGGGGTAGCCAGACTTCTAGAAGACCCCTTGCCTGCTCCTAATCCCTGGGTGCCTCCAGGCTCCCCTTTCCCCTGGGGCTGACCTTTGTGCCCCTGGGTGCCTCTTCCCCACGCTGCTCTGATTACTCCTCAAGCTGAGCCTCCCTATCTCTGCAGATCTGCCGGCCTGCCCTCTGCCGCATGGCCACCATCCTGGGTTGGTCAAAGCTCAGAGTCATATTTGCTGAGAAAGATGTGTGGACTATTCTCAGAGCCCTGGTAAGCCCCAGCCTGCGCACTGTTCTGCTCCTGTGCCCAGTGGCCAGGGCCATTTTCCCGCAGTCTCTGGTTTGCAGCCGCAGCAGCAGCAGCAATCAGTTCTGCACAAGATGTTCAGCGAGCATCGAAGTCATACCCAGCACATGTTTCTGTGTATTCTTTACCTAGATATGGTTATCATATATAATATGCCTACACAGGGTTCCTGCGCTCCCATTGCTTCCTGTCTAAGCTGGGAAGGGAGGCTCAGAGCTGACAGTTTCAGAATACTTCAGTAAGGGCTGTGACAGGAGCATGGACTTTGCAGAACAAACGAGGGGGCTTAGCTGAGTCTGGGAATGGAAAGGCTTCCTGGAATGGAAAGACATCCTGCCAGATGTCATCTGGGCATCAGAAAGGAAGGCAAAGAGAAGGGATGAGAAGTGTAGTCTGAGGGGTGGGGAGCAAAGTGCTCATTCTCTTCCAGGGCCTCTGCACACATCCTTGTATATAATTTGATCTTGAGAAATAAGAGCAAAAGAGCCTGGTGGGGTTCAGTGTCTTGGAATTGTTAGGTCAAGGGAAGAAAACTCAAATGCCTGCAAGGCTATATACAGGGAACATTAACCAGAGAAGCAGACTGGGAAGACTGAAAGAGAATCAAAGACCCCAGGACCAGCTCAGTGGTTCCCAGGACAGTCAGACACAGCACGGCCTTGTTATAGCAGGTTTAGTAAACAGCCCTTTACTACCTACCATGAAATTCAGAGAGAGTATCATCTCTCTGTACAGATTTCCACAAAGTATAATGCCCTAACTCCAGAGGAGAAATGAAAATAATTTTAGATAGAATTATATGTGTGTGTGTCTGTATAACACAGTATAACGTGACATGACATAAGCTAACAGGTCACAGCAGAACATAATTTTAATACAACACATCAGGGCCTGGGCCCGGTGCTCAGGAAGAGATGAGGTAGGCGGCTCCTGCTCCTCTGGTAGAACCTCTATGGAGGGACCAACTATGAAGGTGGATGGTACAGGACCTTTATGCTGGGGACTCAAACACCACAAGAAGTGTTTTCATTGCTGATGTGACTTTCAAAGTGAAGGACAATTTTTGGTGATGTTCTAAAGAAAAAGAAATAGTCCTTCTTTGATTTAGACGCGCACCCCGGGGATACTGCAGTTCGGCTCCAGACCAAAAGAGTGAATTTCACAGGAAAGCAAGTCACGGGCACTTGGGGGTTTCCCAGTGCATGTAAAAGTTATGTTTGCAATATCCTGTCATCTCTTAAGTGTGCAATAGCGTTATGTCTAAAAACAATGTAGATTCCTCGATGAACTGATGCTGAGACCCGAAGTGAGCACTGGCTGTTGGAAAATGGTGCCCAGAGTCTTGCTCCAGGCAGGGACCCACCGGCCTTCAGTGTGTTAATGTGCAGCAAGGTGTGCCTGTGTGTCATTGATGTCCCGCAGGAAACCCAGTGTTTCCACAGTGGAAAACTATTCTGTTTCTCTAAAAGACTGAGTCAAATTCTGGTTGCAGATCATCAGAAACGGGTTTTTGATGGACACAGATATGCCGTGGGGCAGTAGAAACTGGCGTTCCTCCCTCTCATCATGTTGACATTTCAGAAACACCCGTGTCTCCCCCTGGAGACCAAACAGTCCCCAGATGGTTGAGAACCGATGGTTTCTCTGAGTGAAGTAGGCTCAGTGTTCTTAGAGCGTCTGCTTTGTTAAGAGAAACAAAGAATTCTGATCACAGGCTATTTCTCACATTTATATTGACAAATAATTTGCAATCCTTACAATGTTGTGGGAAGTAAACCAAAATATCTGGAGGCTGGCTGGGGCCCTGACCTGCAGTGTGCAGATTTGGCCCTGGAGCGCGGAGCAGGAAACCGGAGCCAGGCGCGTGTGGTGGGGCGTGGGCACAGTGAGCAGCGGGCGAGGGGGAACCGTACAAGTGTCCTAAGCAACGGGGTAAGGAGTGACAGAGCTGTGCAGGTTGGACATATGACCTGGCTGCAGGTCTGAGGAGAACTTCACGAGGGACAGGACTTGGGGTCAGTGTGTGAGAGGGGCCAGGAGATGGCGAGGTCATGAAGACAAGTGCGTGGAGGATCAGCAGTCGTAGAGACTAACTGGATGAGGACTGAGAAGGGAAAGATCAACTCTTGGGTTCCTGATGTGGGTCATGGACAGAAGTCTGGAACACAAGGGGAGGAGCAGGAGAGGAGGGAGAGATCGTGGCTTTGTGTTGTGCTCGAGTTTGTGGGAACTCCCCGCTGGAAGTTAGATGTAACCCCCGAAGCTTGGAGCGCAGGGCTGTGCAGGACAAGGGTCTGTGCACATGGGCACACAGTTGGTTGGAAGACGGACATCACAACACGAGCCTAGATATGCCTTCTCAAGGGAATTGTAGAGGGAGAAACACGAGTCATGTTGGGATCCCAGGAAGCATTAGTACCAAGGACCCCGCAAGGAGCCTAGGAAAGAAAATCAGCAATGGGAAATAGAAGAGAGGAGGGCCGTGTTACCCAGGAAGGAGAGAGTTTCAGGAAGCCATGAGTGGCTAACAGTTTCAGTGACTGCAAGGGCCTAGTGGGCATGTGAGCCACTGCTGGCCTCTGGTGGAGGGAGGAGCTGGGTGCAAGATCCCATGGGTGTCTCGGCTGGCACAGGGAGATGGGGGCATGAGCTGGGCTCTGCGTCACCATCCCCTCAGCCAGAGCTGACCCCCTTTGTGGATTTGGACACTGGGTTTCTGGCTGGGATTCTTATTTGAAGAAAAGATTCTGCTGCCAAAAAGTCAGAAAATCCCTGGATGGAGCCTTGTCCTTGAAGGATCTAGAGCTCAGTGCAAGGGAGAGAAGAGAAGGGTTAGGTTTGGCAGTCTCTGCAAAAGGATCACATTCACCAAACCTGCAAGGGGGACAGCTGGCGGATATCACAGGTGACTGCTTTCCTGGGGGAAGGAAAATGTTCAGGCAGGAGGTACCACGGAGCTGCTAGGCTCTGCTTACACCGGATGGTGTAGACATGATCGGATGACCACAAGACGGAAGATTTTAAACCTAGATGTAAAGAAACAATATTCGTATAACAGGATTCACTCCTCTACTGTTGGTAAAAATGTATGAGCCAAAGATGCGGTCAGCTGACATCGTGTGTCACTTACCCATGCTCTGGTCAACGACAGTGGCCCGCGAAGGCTATACTGTAGGTCTTAGGCATGTGGTTGGCTGTGCCATTGAGGTTTATGGAATGACACCCCGTGATGTTTAAACAAAGATGAAATTGCCTGAGTGCACATTCTTGAGAATGTGTCCCCATCACTGACATATGACTGCCTGAGTCTGTGTCTCCACAGGGAAAGAAAGCAGAAGATCCCCGCGGTCTGATCAGTCAGGAAGGCTTCATGGAGGAATTAAGTCTTCAGTGGGTGGAGGGTTGACATTTTTGTACTGAGAGGAAGACTCCAGAACCAGCAATAGACCCTTCCCTAACCCAACTCCTCTCTACAGCTGAAGCAGGAGGCAAACAAAGCCCTCTGGTTTCTGAAGCAGACAGTGATTCTCTTCAAGAGCCCCCAGGCCCCCATCAGGCAGGCGGCTGTGTGGTTTGCAGGTACAGCCTTTCTCCTCTTCTGGAAGCCTCTGTGTCTGTGTACTAGGGTCCTTCAAGCAGCCGGGACCAGGGGCAGGAGGGCGCACAGGGCCCGTGGTAATGAGGCTAGAGGTTGGGTCCCAACTGGTTCCCCTCCCAGCACAAAGCTCAAGGTGGGTTGGACTGTGTCCTGGCAGGCCAGCCAGCAAGGTCTCGAAGGGTGGGGTGCGGGGCGTGGGTGCAACTCTGTGGTGAAGCTCTGAACAGTTTTGGGGTACCTTGCTTCACCCGGAGAAAAGCCTCATCAGAATAGAGGGTACCCTCCCTCTCCCCCAGTCCAGTTTGTTTGCCACCCTTCAGAGAAGCAGGGGGAAGTAATTGTGACTTCACAGGGAAAGTCCAGACCCAGCCGAGGTCAGCTGTGGGGAGAGAAAGAGAAAAGCAGGAGGGTTTGGGGAAGCAGCTTGAGAGCAGAGGCTCCCAGAGTCCTTCTGGTCCTCCATCGGCCACTAAGGTATCCTGTGTGCTCCTATAGGTCAGATTATCCAAACCCAAGACAAGGAAGAGGCTTGTGAAATTGAGGAGGCTTGTACAGGTGAGCGGAACCCGTCGTCCACTCGGCATATTTTAGAGCTTTCGGTGTTGATGAGGCAGGTTCAGAAATGAGAATTAATGAGCAGATGGGCCCACAAACATGATCATCCAGAGGGCGAGAAGAGGCAGGCTCATCTCCAGGGCATTTAGCCCCCCGCCCCGTACCCGCTCATGGGCCCCCCCTCCCATGGAGTCTCCAGTTGAGACAGCTCCTGCAGCTTCTTACAGGAGGGACACCGACACCTTCACTCCAGGGTCCCAGGACTGTCATGAGTCATGCAGAGTTGTGCTTGTGGGCCTCACCTCTCCCAAGCCCCATCTTCTCTTTACCCACCCTGCTTCTCCCAAGCACCATGTCCCTGTCCCTGACGGGTTCCCAAGCGCTGACTGAACCCCAGCAGCTCTTTGAAGTCAGAGGCCTCGCTCATTGCTCATCTCTGAGAAGGAGGAGGGCAGAGCCCAGGAGAAGGAGGTGGAGGGGCCTGGAGAGGTTGCTTGTGGTCACAGGACAAGAGCAGCCGGGCTGCCCCACTGAGCCTGTGGCAAGTATGTTGCCTGGTAGTGTGGACACCCAGAACGAATGCTTGCTCATATTTTAAGAGCCACAGCCCTATCCCATTGCCCAGTCCTGTCTCACGGCCACCTGAGGAGCATTCCACAGGCCCAGGCCCTCCTGCTGGCCCAGTGGGGCCCCTCTGTCTGGACACCTTAGCCCTTTCTGTCTTACAGCCCTGAGGTATATGCAGGAAGACCCCGACCCCACGGTCAGCTGCCTGGTGACACAGACCTTGTACGTCCTGGAAGCCAAGGAGAAGATGCTGCCCCGCACCTCCGCCTCCTGCTTCTGCAGCAGAAGGTTTGGTGGGCACTGCTGCTAAGTGCCTGTCCCTGGGTGGGGCCAGGGCACAGGAGACAGCCGGCAGCTGGGCCAGGGTCAGCTGAATGGGAATGTATCCCTGCCGTATTTGTAGTAAAGGACAAAGCATGACCTTCTGAGCAGTGGGTGTTTTGTCTTTCTGCTTGAGTCCATCTTGATGTTTGGGGTAGAGCTGTTCTCTGTGAGCTGCCTTCTCTGCAGCGGCCTCTGGCCTTCCCAGCTCTCCCCCTACTCGGCCAGGTGTGCGAGGCCAGAGCTGGGAGACAGCGGAACATCTACTTGAATGACCAGTCGAAAGGACAGTGGCACTGGGATCTGTGGGGTCTTCTGATCCAGTTGCACTGGGCAGATGTCCTGGTGCTCAGCAAGTCCACTCCAGTCAGCTGAAGCAGGACTGTGGTCGATGAAAGGGCCTGCATTAGAGGCGACATCTCAGGGGGCCAGAGTTTGGCTCTTGCACAGCCCAAACAGGCTGCTTTGTGACACTGCCACTGTGCCGGCCTCCGGGCATAGCCAGAACCACTGCCCAGGGGACACAGCCCTGGACACCAGGAACTTGGCCACTATTTCACTGGAGAGCCAGACGTTTCCTCCTCCCACTCAGAGGGGAGCTGTGTGAGCACCTGTCTCCTGTGGCTCCTGCTGGGATCAGTCTTAGCCAGGTCTGCTGACAGTCCCTGGAGTGATCAGTCAGGGTCCAGAAGGGTCATTTGCAGCTCCCACCTCTGTATACCATTCTAGGATGTCGCCTGATACCCCTGACCTTGTCAGTGAGGCCCCCTAGGCAAAGCTCTGGGTACAGGAACAGTAACCCCATGTCTAGAAAGTTGGTTCCCTCATGATCAGACCTGCTCTGACTGGGTGGCACTCTGACCACAGTGAGGCAGACTCCTCTGCTTGCTCCTGGCTCTTGTTCCGCAGTGCTGGCCTGTCACTCGCACCCAGACTCCCCGCACAAGAGGAGCTCCATTCTCAGCCTGGGTGTGGTAGCCGGCATCTCTTGGTCATGTTGCAAACAGACCTTAAAAGCAGCATTAGAGCCCATACTAATCTCGCAGTGCCAGATGTTCACCCCCCTCTCCCTCCCTGCCTGTCTGATCTGCACACCAGCCACACTAGCTGTCACTAGGAGCCTTTTACGAGGCAGGTGCATGGGGACTGTCACAGACTCTGGAGTACTCCTGCTCCCTTCTCTGCTCTCCAAAGTGCAGCCTTAGCAAGCAAAGAAAAACGATGTTATTAAAAACCAACTAGCTGGTCAAGTGCGTTCCTGTAGAGCCCACTTCAGATGCTGTTCTGACGCCCACCTTTGACATTGGTCAGGACATGTTAATGGGCACAACAGGGAGAGACCAGCCGGGGAGGCGATGGGTTCTAGGACCAGCTCTGCCCCAGTACGATCTTGACCAACTCTGTCGGCTATTCTGGGCCTCAATTCCCTGCATCTGTAAATTGAGAGAATTGGAAAACACAAGACACCATCTAGCTCTGACAATGAATGGCTCCCTGCTGGATTCGGAGAAGTGCCGTTTCCTTGTGTTGGGAGAGGGCTGTAACTTACACCCTAAGCAACCTCTCTGCTTCACATGCTTGTTTTCTAAACGCCCTCTCATAAGGAGATATTACTCTTATAACTGGTGTGGGGGACCCCACATGAAGCATGAGAAACAGTGTCCCTTAACTGGGTGCTTCTACCTCCCTACCCCATGTGACTTGGCATCTTTAAGACAGGGTGGCCTGAATTCGGAAAATCCAACTGTGGCAAATGTTCTGGAGTCGAGGGACAGGCTCAGTTGCAAGGAGGAGCCAGCTGGCTGGGGTCGGTTCCAGGGCTGCTCTGGACAAGTTCAGCAACTCCTGGGCCTGTCCCAGGTTCACCCAGTCCTGCCTGGTCTGCAGCTGGCCACACCATTGTCACTTCCTGCGGTGAACGGTGGACTCTCACCTGTAGGGCGGGATCCTACATAAAGGATGGGCCTGGGGGAGCCAGGGTGGGGTGAGAACCAGCAGGAGGGTGAGGCGGGGAGAGTGGCATGGGGTGGGGCGTTGCCAGCCAGCCAAAAACAACCTCAGAAGCTCCCGTATCCCAGGGCAGGAGGCTCCCATGTGGGCAGTGTTTGGGGACTGCGGGCAGCTCTGCCCACTCGTGTATCCCTGGGGGCTTAGGGGCCCCTCTCACTTGCCACATCTTTTCCATTTGAGGACTAGGACACCTCCCTCAGGAAGCCTTCCCATCCCAACCTACAATGCCTTCTGCCGCCTACAGACTCACAGATGTCCCTGGCTCGGTCACCTGCCAGCAGTAGGGACTGTAGGGTCACAGAGCAACTTGATTTTATATTTACAAAGCACAAGGAAGAGAGCTGCTATTGCCTCTATGGCATGAGCATCAGAGAGGAAAGCTTCCAAATGGCCTTGGCTGCTGTTGGAGGTACAGGTTGCCCCCCAACCTCTCACCACCACACACAGACCCTCCAGCGTGATTTGTGGTTCTCAAAAGGGAATCTGAGTGCTGTTTGTTTTTAGGAATATATTCTTTTTCTTTACGTGTTCATTCTGGTTGTTTCCCAGGGCCTGGGTCTTGAGCCGGGGACCTTGGGATGTATGTGAACCATGCCCAGTGCACTAAATAAACTAAGTCACCAGGGCGCACCGGAAATGTATTTTTAATGAATGACTGAGAAGCTCTGATTCAGAAACAAAAGCTAAGACCACTGTAGAACTGTTATATGAGTTTTTGTATGTTTTTATTCCATGTGCAAGTCTGGTCTGCACCACACAAAGTGGATGGGGGCAGACCCAAAGCTTCTCCACATGCGGTGAAAGCAAATGGGGGCAGGCAGGTCTGACTTCAAATCCTGCCTCAGTCCTTACTAGCTGTGATCCTGGACAAGTCACCGCTGCTTTGAGACTTACTCCAGAAAACGGGAACATCACTGCTTGCGGCACAGGGTGGGTAATGCTGATGAGAAATGCCCGGGGCAGTGTCCGGGCACAGGGGGTGCAGTCAGCCATGGTGCCACTTTTCTTCCTCTCGTGCCCGCCCCAGGGGGCCATGCCATCTGAAGTCAGCATCACTCACATGCCTCCTAACGGGTCAGTCCGCACTCACGGCCCAGCCCCACTCACCACCACCTCCAACCCAGAGCAGGTCACCAAGCAAAGTCAGCACCCTCTGAGGCCACACCACCAGAGACAATGGTCATTCGGGCTTTATTTATGACAACGTCTTAGAACACACACATCCAGTCTAGGAACAGAAATGTACAGCATGAGGCTTAAATAACTTTCATACACTATGTACAATCATCGCAGAGGTACAAAACATATATACACCTTGTGCTGGCCGAGGACGCGTGAGTCAGAGGAAACCCCAAAGCTGGTGCAGGGAGTGATGGCTAGCAAAGAGCTGGTGGGCAGGGCCAGGCCCGGATTCACTTCAGGGGTCTTCTCTGACCCTCGGCTCTTCATGGAGCAGCTCCTACTTCCCTGCAAGTCCTCTGAGACATGGGTTCAAAGGACTGGTCTGGAGTGTGGTAGGGGATAAAACCACGAAGCCATGGAAGAAAGAGCGCTTTCCCTGTAGATTCTGTCCTTGCACACTTGCAGTGAAGGATCTGGGAGCCTAGAGAAGGGAGTCAGGCTCAGGAAAGCCTGAGGTGCCACTGGCTACCCCTTGGCTGCTGAGCCTGGACCAAGAGTTTGCGCCAAGGGAGAAACAAGTAGTTTCCTGTTGGTAGGGCAAAGGGACTGACCTACAGGTTTGGGCCAGTCAGTGGGAAGGAATCCAGCCCTCTTGCATGGTTGGCCCTGCCTATATAGACATGATGGTGAATACATGGCACAGGCTGGGGATGGCCATGTCAGAGGCGTGCCTGTGCCCACCTAGCCTGCCTAGGAAAGAGCTGGGACACTCGCTGTGGTGGAAGAGATCAGGGCACTGCGACTTCACAGCAGTGGGGACTATGTCTTCATCACCTCGAATGGTGGGGCGAAGTCCCAACCGTGAAGTCCTCGCCACAGTGGTTTTGTGCTTTAGACTGCTCTCTGACGAACCACACAGCCCCAGGCAGGCAGCCGGGCTGGACAACCGAGGGAGAAGGTTTCCTAAGTTGCAGGTAGCAGGGAGTCCACACCCAGATCCTCCAATGTCTCTTCCCAAGGAGCCGAGGCGGCACCCAGGCCACCTGAAAGCGTGGGTGTGGCACCCCTCAGACTGTTCTTCTTTCTCAGCAGTCTCCAAAGGCAACTTCAGGTGCCACCCTGGGAAACCGGCTGCCTCAGAGAAGCTGGCCACCGGATGCAAGCAAACACTGAAGCGGTTAACACTGAGATCAGGGCATGCGGGGGGGAGGCCCATGGTGGTGCGCACGTAGACACCTTCATCCAGGGGACCAGCCAATCAGCTTCAAGAGCATTCACGGGGTCTTGGTCCAGGAAATAGGGAATGTGGGCCCTGGTTCTTGGGGTTCAGTAGGGCTGAGACTCACTCTGGGTTCAGGCATTTAAAGAGGTGGGGTGTGGGTCTAGACTGGGTGTTCCTTCTGGGCCCCAGCATTCACATGTGACCTGGCAAACTGGGGCCCAGTTTCAAGTGTTCAGATGGACAAAGACTAAGAAGCAGTATGACGAGTCCCAGAATTAGGACAAGCCACCGCCAAAGCCTGGTTTGAGGGCGCGCGCACCGCCCACTCCTCCGCCCACTCCTCCGCCCCCAAAGCGGATGTGCTCGTCTAACTCCACACGGGGCCAACTGGGAGTCGCTCCTGGACTCGCGCCTGGGCCACCTGCCACAGCCCTGCGCTGTGCTCCAGTCACAACCATTTGTGCTTCTAACCTTTAAGATGCTTGTGCAACGAGCGGGGTTGGGGGCCTGCCCCTAACTACGTACCTTGGATGTCCCTGAAAGAGTGGGCAGAGACATCAAAGCTTGGAGCAGCTCAGGGCTCCCGAAGGGTTTCAAGTTTAGAGTCAGTGATACTTGCCAGGACAGCAGAGCCAGCCCTGCCATGAGGTAGCTGACCCATGAGAAACAGCAGAAAATGGGTAAGGGTGCGAGCACCTCTCGAAGGTCAGGTCCTACCATGACAACTTGTGCAAGAACAGGCCTTGCAGCTGCAGCACAGGGTCCCCGGGCCAGCTTCCCAGCCCGAGGGCAGGCGCTGAGTCTTGCGTTTCTACAGTGTGTAAACAGTCATGCAGAGGGATTCTTTCATACAGGAGGAAGCTTCCCGTTCGGATGGGGAGCAGGGCAGGAGGGGAGAGACTTGCGCTGGCTTCTGAGCAGCTAAAGGAGCTGCCCGCACCCCCAGGCTGGCCAGAGGAGAGGGGCTTCCAGCTGTCGCAGACAGACTGTCCCAGGCTCCAAGAGGCCAGCGCGGAGGGTATCCACTGTGTATGTCAGTTGGCCCAAGACTTCCCACCACGTCCAGCAGGGGCCACAGGACAGTTTCCTTAGCCACAGACTGCTCTGAGGGGGCTCAGGCCCCAGCAGGCTTTTTCCTTGTCACAGCCCAGCCGGCCCCTCTGGCCAGCTTGCCGAGTACACGCGCACGTGGCCACACAGCTGGCTCCAAGTGCTCCGGCCAAAAAGGGAGCCAGCGAGGGTGGAGACAGTGCCAAGAGGTCCAGAAGTCACCGTGTCCTCTGCACAGAGTTGGGGTTCCTGGCCCCCAGAATGAGGCCAGAAAGCACAAGACCAGTAAAGCAACAGAAAACCAGTGTGGATAGGTGGGGCAAGGGACCCAATGGGGCCCCTCCCTAGGTCCCTTCCTGTAAATTCAGAGCTGTCCAACAGGGGGCGCACCAACACTGATTTCACCAGGACCCTGAAGCTGTGAGTCCACTGCCCCAAGGAAAAGGGGAACAGTGAATTCCCACTAATCTCCTAAAAGGAAGGGCCCTTTGCCCCAGGCCAGTTTTAAGGCTTGAAAATGTGTCTCCTGAATAACCAGAAAGAAGTGGGAGGGACGCCCTGCTCAGTCAGGATGAAAATCTGGGTGGAATGGGGAAGGGACCAGGCTATCCTCACCATCTAAGCTGCTTCCCAGTAGACTAGTTCTCTGAGCTGCTTCCTACATGGCCCATGTAAGACTCAGGGAGCCCTGGGCTGTGGAGTGGAGCCCCCCCCCGACGTCCTGGGGGCTGTGGGCATGAGAGCTAGAAGACACATGTGGCTCCCCAGGGGTGGCTGGTGTAAGGCTGCCCAGCACAGGCCCCAGGCCCTGGGATGGAGGAAGGCACTGAAGCCTCAGGCGGCCCAGAGGTCAGGGATGCATGAGAATGGTCTCTGGGACAATGAGGGGGACAGGCCCAAGCTGTAATGAGGTCAAGGGGGGCATTTCCCTCCTCTGCAAAGGAAGCAGAGGAGGATCTAGAGGACAGGTAGAATGGATTCCCTTTGGGATTCCTGGACCCCAGGAGCTGAGGGAAATAATATGTGGGAAGAAACTTCAAGTCAGTTTCCAGGAGGCAACAGCAAAAAATAAAAAATAATAAATAAATAAAATAACTGAAGTATTTCTGATCATCTCCCCAAAGGAATCTTCCTAGCAGCTCTGTATTGGCCCCAGCAAAAAGAGACCCCAAAGAATTGCTGGGATTAATGGGGATAGCTGTCAGTCGCCAAAGGGCAGAGGGCTGCCAGCTGCAGGGCCCAGCTGCCTACACCTGGTTTCCGTGGTTACCTGAGGACTATCTTTTTTGGGCTCAGAGGCAGGTGCAGTGGCTCTAGACTGGGCTGGGAGATGTGGGGGGAGGCCTGTCTTCAGAGGGGCAGGCCGGTGGGGGCTGCTTCACCCCCACAGGGATCATCCGAGGGCCAAAGGCCTCATGGGAGGGCACAGCCAGCTCAGCAGGAGAAATGTGGCCACTGGGGAAGGAGAGGCCAAGGGGCTACAGGGCAAGAAATGAAAGGGGGAAATGCCCTTTGGCTTCACAGCTTAATTTCCTCCCAACCCCTCTGCACCTAAGAGGCAAGGACTGACTGGGAGAACAGCATCCCTTCAGAAGGTCAGGGAGACCAGTGTCCACACCCTCTGTCCCCAGGGCAGCTGGCGCCGTCGGGCCACAGCTTCCCTTCTGTGCTGTCCGGGCTGCGGGGGATGAGGGTCCGGGCCATCCTCTGACCTCACTCCTAGGGTGGGCCACCAGGTAGCCGCCGCACACTCCAGAACTTCACTGTCAGGTCACTGGGGTGGAGGACAGAGAGGGGCTGGTCAGGCCTTGAAGGGGGCCCAACTGGTTACCCCCAAAGTATAGGATGGGCCCAGTTTCCTAAACTCCCCAAAGGTGAAGGGAGCTGAGGAGCGAGCATTGCTGAGGATGGGGTGGGCGATGGGAGTGGAGTGCGGAGCAGAGGGAGACCCCCATAGGATCTTCCCCACAGGTTTTTTTTGTTGTTTTGCTTGGTCCCCTTCTGCTTTCTGGC
>RJWH01005585.1:0-73138 GCA_004363575.1 Solenodon paradoxus | reverse complement strand
CTCTGTCTCTGTCTCTCTCTCTCTGTCTCTCTCTCTGTCTCCTCTGTCTCTGTCTCTCTCCTCTGTTTCTGTCTCTGTCTCTGTCTCTCTCCTTTCTCTCTCTCTCTGTCTCTCTCTCTGTGTCTCTCTCTCTCCTCTGTCTCTGTCTCTCTCTCTCTCTCCTCTGTCTCTGTCTCTCTCCTCTGGCTCTGTCTCTGTCTCTCTCTCTGTCTGTCTCTCTCCCTCTCTGTCTCCCTCTGTCTCTCACACACACACACATACACCAGCTTTCCTACGCACAAATGACTTGTTTATTGCAAACATCTTTTTAGGCGTTAGTGTACCAGGTAGACCTGACCTTAGTTTTCAGAAGGATGAACACTATAGAGAAAGCAGTTATCTCAAAGACATTCTAGTCTCACCAAAAAGTCAGACAGGCCAACAGTTAACTGTAACACAGAGCAATAAGGACCCCAACAAGGTGGCGTGGCTGAGCTTCATGGAAGCATTGAAGCGTAAGCTCCTGCTGTGTGTTTACACAATGGGGCAGATGTCTGCCACTCTTGGGCAGGAGTGTCCCTCTCATGGGCCCTCTGCATGGATTTTTCATGCACAGTTTTCTCGGTGTCACAGACAGCTCTCCATCTGTGTGGAACAGCACACACCTCCAAGGAGAGCAATAATTGCTCTGTCCATTCATCATGGAATCTCTAGAGACATGCAACTTGCTGAAAGAATTTCCTCCATCTACTATTCTACATCACAACCTAATTTTTTATTCTTATCCCCTCTTTGTTTCCCACCTCTCCCAAGGTTATCCCTGTCTCCGTACTTAGCTACATGTTCCTACTTTAATGATGTCTCTTCTCCTCCAGGCCCTCGCTCCAATCCATTCTTTATCCCTTACTCCCAGATGGCATTTGTGCTGAGAGTGGTTTGCCATTACTGCTATTGAAGAGGTCCTTAAAGAGATGCAGTTGCTCATCACACACTATAGTGAAGGTGGGCTGAGGTTTCAGTCTTGCAGAGACACTGGCTAACTTGAGGTGGTAACATTGGAAAAGCAGACCTTAGTAACAGAGTCCTTACAGCCACTGCACGCAAACTGGCTTAGCCTTACTCACAGGTCAGTCTTACCCAGAGGTGTGTATTCCTTCACTCCTTGTTAAAAATCAAGTCTTTTGTCTCTTCCACCCTACAGTTTTGTCTTGTTTTCACTCCTTGGCCAAATTGACATTGGTAGCCCACTACTATTCTCCTCATGAACCTGATGCTTTGATAAGCCATTCTCAATATTACATATTCTAACCACATCTCCATTTCGGATTCTCCAAACCCTTCCCTTTCATCAAAGAGGTCACACTGATGCAAGCCCTCTTCTAGTACCTTCCTAGCAAGCCACCAGTTTTTCAGGGTCCATACAAATTCATGTGTATGATTAGAACTCACAAGGATCCTTTCTTCCTACCTTAAAAATTTTTTGGTCAAAGTGGTTATGCTACCCCCTACATGAACCTGATTGCAAAGTCATGGCCATTTTCACCAAGATTGGCCATATTTTATATATCAAATTCCAGCCTCCATAAAGATTTGTAGTGAATATTTTTGTGACTGCTTCAATTCTGAGCAAAGTTTCTGATGTGAGTACTACACACGCAGCATCCGGTTTCCATCATTTTTCCCCCAGATCATGACTCGCTTTTGGCTTTCCTGCTTTTCTGTCCTGGAACAGGCTTTCCAATTTTAGTGGTTCTTTCTCCCTGCGTGTAGTCCCTATTTTCCGGATCAACTTATCAAGTATGACATCTGATGGTAAAACACAAGTCTCACCTAGAGACAAGGCTGTTGCCCACCCTCCCAACACACACACACACGCACACACACAGAACTGAGTGCATTCCCATGACCACAAACTTCCGGTGTTATTTCCCAGCATCACATTTGGTGCCTCCTTGGATATGGAAGCTGACTCAGATCCAGCTCCAGCTCCCCACTCCCTCTCTATGCTTCCAGACTATTAGACAAGATGCTGGAAGAACGAGACTGCTTCCCATCAGGTACCCCAGCCCCAGCCTAACTCAGTGTTTCTTTTGCCTACTTCCCCACTATATTTACTTATCGTCACAACTTTTCAAGGTACACATTAATGCTCTTAGTTTGCAGGTGTGGAATTTGAAACTCAAAGAGGCTGAATAATTTGCCCAGAGTAACCAGCGGACCTGAGATCATCGCACAGGTTATCTGCCCTCTTAACTCAGGAAATAGTCTCAGAATGTGTGGGTTTTCAGCTTTAGAGCAAAATAGGGTCAAACACTCAAGGTAAAAAGAGTTTATTTCCTACTCATCTTCCCAAGATGTTTGGGGTTTCCACTGCTAGTTTGGCCAAAGAGAGGCATAGAATTTTAAGAAAGTTAAATGTGCAGGGCTGGTGCTCTCAGTGCCCTGATCATATCCCATTAGTCCTCACAGATCTTCTGCTTACTGATAGTCTGTTTGCAAGTACCTGAATCTCCCTGTCTGAGAACTTTCTCTAGTGGAATTTTCTCTCCCCGCCCCCAATTAACAGAGAAGGCTCTTAGGGCTAGGAGGTTCACACCCTGATAGAAGCCTCCAGTCAATGACACATGGGAATTTGGTGGTTAATTACCTTGTCACCCTTCATGAGGGACAGCTCTGAAACATGGGTCCTACACTGTATCCCAGAGGTTTCCAGTGGGATTGAACCCCGTTGTCCACAGTGGTAAACTGTTCATTTACAGCCTTGTTTGGGCTTCCTCCCTGTCTCATGGTGCTTTCTGGGATCACCTTCCAGTAAGCGATTTATGCTTGAATCCTAGACTCTGTTCCACATCTGGAGAAGCTGAGATAGCATGAGACAATATGTTTGAAACCTTAGAGGTCATCTGGAGTCACTTCTCTTGAATAAAGTAAGTTCTGGGATGGGAGGTGAATTGCACAGGGTCACATCTGACAGAGCTGAGCTGGCATCTCAGATGTTTCCAACTCAGTCCAGCTCTCATTCCATCCTGGGATCCCCTATTGAAATCACTACCATCCACTCATCCCATCCACTTATGGGGATGCCTCACCAGGAATGAGTGGACCCGGCTAGGTAGTGGAGTCATGAGGGTAGGGAAGGAGTGAAAGAGTGCAGAAAAACCCAACCATCTATAAATCTCATTATAATTCCTCCCAGTACTTTATCTGTCAACTCTCTCCCAGTACTATGGCTATCCAGCCAGTCTTGAGCAGAAGTGATCTGTAGCCCTGACCCAGCTTCATTACACAGTTCTCCTGAGACCCTGGGACCAGAGAGGTTAAAACAAGCTTTGCATCCGTGCCTGGCAGGCTGCTCTATGCCCTTTTCAAGCAACTCCTGGTACTGCTGAGCGCTGGTCTTCATGCTGGAACCTGGGCTGCTGGAGGTTAGAAGCTCAAAACATCATCACAGCTGGGCAGAAGCTTTGAAAGTGCTTATTTCACCCCGTTGTGGTATGGAGGGTGGATGTGAGACCCAGAGGGCAGACAGAATTGCTCCATTGGCATGATTATATCTGCTATTTAAGAAGAGCAAATATAACCTGGCTTTGATTACCTGTGTCAATGGAAAGAAAGAGGAAGCACATTGAATTCCAAATAGCATGTAATACAAAATAATTTCTATTTTGAGTACAGATTAAATTCAAAGTCATTTTGGGGATAGGAAAAGTGTTGCAGGTGTACCTTTGTAAACAGGTTGAGCCCTGCTGAATGAAGGAAGAGGGGAAAAAAGATGGAGGAAGATGGGGTAAAAGTCAGGCAGTAGGCAGCACAGGATTAAGGATGTCCTGTGGACAGTCCACATGGAGGTAAAGTACAAACCACTCCATTTGTGCAAATGCATTTCCTTCAATAATCTATACGGCATTGTGTTCCACACACTGCATGGTTTTGAGATCAAGCTCCCAAAGAGCATCATACCCATCAACCTTTTCCAGAATCTCCAGCATGTTCATTGCCTTGTCAATCTGCCATATGCATTCTGAAATTCTTTATCATTAGTCTGTCTTCCTCCCTTCAACCTCCTTCCCTTCTACCTCTGCTGCTAAAGAAAAGTCACATACTTAAGTAGGACCAGTTTGGATCTCGTGTCTCAGTATGACCACTTACCCTTCTTTGGACTTGGATTTGGGCTTCTCACCTTCCGGGTGGCTATGCTAACCTTTCCTAACTCTTCTGAAGACATTTTAATGTCCCTTTTCCTCTGGCTAGAGAACAGGACTTCCCTGATAATAAAGAAGAATCAGGCTATCAGGCATAGATTTCCTCAATTCCATTACAAATCCATGGTTCTCACAGTTTTCCATTCCTTCTTTTCTTCTGCCATAAAGGAAGTCATGTTCCTTCTTCCGCCCTTCTATGCACAGTATAAAGACTTTCTCCTGTCTCTGTGAGGGAATGGTCCCGGTGATAATGCACATCTCCATCCCCAAACTGTCCTTCCCACTGACTCAGCACAGAAGCTGGTTTAATTTTCTGTCACTTTATATAGCTAATCATCTCTCTCAACTGCCTTTAAAAAACACATTTTATAGTAGCCTTCACTTCCTTTCCACATGTGTCCTTGCCTTATAGATCTGATTCCTCAACCCATTTCACTATGGGTTTAGTTACACCACTGAAAACACCTTTCTTTAGGACATAATTGGCACTCCACTGAAGCCCTCCCTTATGATCCTTCTTTCCTTTCTGCTTACCACTTCACATTTTTATGTACTTAAAAAAAATCACTCTTCTTTCTTGATCTACATGACAGCAGTGGTTTTCTCTTCCCACTTGGATCAGACCATCTCAGTGTCTTGAGCACTGTTTAAAAATGTGTTGTTCCCTACTACCCTGCTCTAGACCTTCTTTATTTCTCACTCAGTGCCTTTTCCCTGAATAAACCTGTCCATGCTGAGTTAATTGATCCCAAATGCATGGCTCAGTTCAGCTCTTTCCTCTGAACCAAACGAGAATATCCAAAGATCTTACAAACATCCCTGATGGGTGCCCAAAAGTACATAAAACTCATTCTGCTCTCCAAGGAAATCATCATCCTTTCTTCCAAAGATGGTTTTCTTCTCTTACTTTCTATAGCAAAAAAACTTGAGTTACTCTTGGCTCCAGGCCCCACCTTCCTCATGCCTTCCTTTACTAATACCCCATAGGTTAGAGATCTGTACTTACCCAAAGTCTAGTCTCACAGCCATCTAACACACCCTCATATATTTGATGGTAATGCTTTTTTATTTCATTTTTAGGTGCTGGCATATATGTTTATTTGTCCTTGTTTTATTTTTAGTCAAATGCAAGCCTAGGCTGGGAGAGGGCAGATTATCATCAGTCATTTACACTTTGGTGTGAATGAGTTTCTTGATAGAAAAATATAAGGAATACTGGCAAAAAGCCTAAGTTCCCTGAATGGAAGCTAAAGGGAGAACAGAAAACACTCTCAGGCACAGAACCAGGTAACTGGAGCACTTGATCTAAACTCTGCCAACTTCCTAATTTTCTCCAAACCTTGGAATGCAGTGTACTAGCTTCAAATTACAAGAAGCTTGTTATTGCTTCACATTTATCTCAGGATTGACCCATCTGTGTCTGGCTCAAATTGGCTGTTGAACTGGGGAGATTTGAAGATTTAGGATAGAGTTTTCTGGTCTATAAACATAGCTATACCTCTCTCTCTTCTCTCTCTCTCCTCTATCTCTCCTCTCTCTCTCTCTCTCTCCCTCTCTCCTCTCTCCCTCTCCCTCTCCCTCTCCCTCTCCCTCTCCCCTCTCCCCCCCCCCTTTGCTTTTTTTCTTGCTTTTACTTAGCTAGAATGCAATTGAATTTGAATTGCAGCCAAAGCCCATTTTTGAGACAACCTTTGGTTAGTGATATTGACCAACCAGGAGAAAAAAAGCTCAGCAAAACTTCAAAAAGTCCAATAATCATGTTGTGATTGAAATTCAGTCCCTCTCTTCTCATCCCCTCTCCTATTAACTTGGACAAGCGCTGGAATCCCTCTTGGGAACCTCGGCTCATGGTGTTTCACAGATGGGTTTAGATGTCTGTGCATGTGGCAGAGAGGGGAGGACCACAGCATCCCCATCCTCAACCATAGGTGAGGTGCACTAGTTTGACTAACAGTTTCCAGGAGAGTAAAAGAGAGCTCAAGTTAGAAGAATTTGGGGATGAAGGAATTAGGACAGAGACAATGGAGGAAAGATGAAGGAGCAGGGCATGAGGGATCCATGATTGATACGTCACATTCTGGAACCTGAGAATAGAACACAAGAAAAATCAGACCAAGAGTCAAAGGGAAATTCTTTGAGGACCATTCATATCTGAAACTACAGATTCTTAAGGTTGGAAATGACCTCAAGTGGTATTAGTCTAATACCTTTTCTCTATTTTACTGATATATATAGACTGAGGCTGAGAAGGAAGGAGATGCACCCAGTGGCACGCCATCACTCATTGACAAATAGCGGTGTGTCCAGTGCTGGGCTTGATGCTCTGGGAGCTTTCTAGGAGTGTTGTGGTCCAGTGCCTGCCCTCCTGGGAAGTGACACATGACTCTGGACACTTTCCTCTCAACTTCCGGTGATCTGTGGCATGCCCACTCTAGGGTAGGTGTTAGCTGGCCCTTCCCTTCTTTACTCATATTTTTCCAGGATCATTTTTAAGAAGTTCAGTGAGGGGAGCTGAGGTTGGGCATGAGTGCAGTGTGTGTGTGTGTATGTGTGTGTGTGTGTGTGTGTGTGTGTGTGTGTGTGTGTGTGTATAAGCATGCTGACCCCAGTGTCTAGCTCTCACTACCTTTCAATACCAAAGAGAAAATATCTTCAGGATGTGTATTGCTTTGAGTTCTTCATGCCTGCACTGTCTTTCCTTTGTAGTCAGCTCTTCATGACTTTTCTCTGTGGAGGTGTCAGGTAACTTACTACCTACCGGTTGGCTGTGTGTGGGCCCCAGAAGGCAGAAATGGTGTTAGTACTGCCCTCAGATACCCAAGGTCACCAGTTAAACATGTTGATTTTCCATAGACCCTGCTGAATGAGTGCTAGATGGATGGATAGATGGATAGAATGGGCATCGAATGAAGAAACCAAAGGCATGAGAAGTGAAATAGACTAAGTCACACAATTAGTTGGGGACAGAGTTGAAACTAAAATGCAGATCTTCTGACTCCCAGCCCTGGGCACCTTGTGGCCTCCACAGGACTGAGAGAACTCAAAAGGCAGAGGCAGACATAGAGATGGACCAGAGAATGACTAGCTTCTTAGTGAAATCCAGCTCCATGCCTTTGCATGCTCCTTAATACCTAAACACAAAGAGCATGGAATGGAGAATCCTAAAATGAAAATCTAGCTTGACTCTAATGCTAGCTGGCTAAGTCACATATGCTCCTCAAACTTCATTTACCTTATTGGTAGAACAGCTTCTATTGGATTATATGACTTTCAAAGGCCATTGAACCCTGACATTTAAAAATCTCATCATTCCAGAGGTCCCATTATTCGATTTAGTGAATAAATAATAATAGCAATAATAAAATTCACCATTATGATTATTGCGCTTTCCAGCTGGATGAGAGATGTTTGGATGGGGGGCTCTTCCTCCCTGCTTCTATTTGGGGAATTTAGAGCTAAATATAGCCCAGTGCCAGGCATTCCAAACACCATCATCTCAAATTAGGAAACACATTTGCACCTCCTATCAGCAGTCCTGTGGCAGACATGCTGACAACACTGGCATAGATGCAAGAAGACTGTTTCCCTCCATGAAAAAAAATCCATGCCTGCCTTCTGGAAAAGCAGGCCAGAGATTCTGAGGGAGAAACTGGTGACAGGCTAGCAGGGAACACACAGATGACTCTAAAACTCGGGAAGTCTGGGATATCATTACTACTATTAATTCAGCTCCTACTATGTGCCAGCTGGATACTAAGTAATGTACATAGGTTTCTTCCTGGTAATCTTGAAAAATAGCCTCTCAAGATCACACAGGTTATAAGTAACAAAGGAGAGATACTGTATTGCTATCTCATCCCAAGGTTCATGTATCATCTACTACTTGGGAGAGTCTGCAGCTCCTTCTTTGCCTCCTTCTTTGAATACGAGTGGTGCATCTCCTATTTCTGACCCTGTAATAGGTTATTTTTTTTTTGCAAAGTTACAACAGGGTGCAATCTACTAAGGTATGTTTACAAAGGTAAGTATCATTCCGTTCTTGCTTCCAAAGACTTCCCAGTGAATGCTTAACTAGTAACATTAACTGAGCATCAAAATACAGCATGGCATAAATGGTGTTAAGATCATTACAGCATGATGTGGGAACACACACTCAGAGTGACACAAAAATCTCCAGACAGGGAGTTAGAGTCTTAACCAAAACATCAAGAGGGACCACATCTGAGTGGCTACACCACGGCACCCTGTAAAAGGACCAGTGTGGACAAAGGCAGGGAGCATCATGGTGTCTCGAGGAAGTTGAAGCTTGTCCAGTGGAAGCTGCCTGCGCCTTTGGTGCTCAGTGCCTTTCTACTGGGAGGTGACTCTCGGAGATGGATGCCCGTGTCTACGGTGGGCCATCAGTTCCTTGCTCCTCTGCCACTGCCATCTTCCTCTGTCCCCCTCCTCAGCCCAATTTACATCTCGTCTGTTCGCCTTGCCCCTCCACTCCACCATGTCTTCCTTCTTCAGGGCACCTCCCTCCCCTCCCCTGCCATCTGTGCCCCTTCTCCTTATCCCTCCTCATTCTCCCCAGCACTAGCTCACCATGTCAGAAAACTGAAAACAAGCTACTCTTTTGGTTTGTTTCTAAACCTGAGCCAATAAAATGCTCCTTCCATTTGAGAAGAAGAGGAAGCAATATGTCAGTCTTCAGCAGGGAGCACACTCTTATTTGTCATCTTCCCGGAGCCATTTGGGGACAGGCTCCTCCCACATTGGAGGCCCTGTGCCCAGAGCAGCCAGCAGAGTGCGGGAAGATCTAAGACTCGGGACATAGCCCAAAGGCGGTGGAAGCAGCCGTTGACAGACTATGATCTGACACCAAGTCCCCTGTTTGTCCCACGTGCCCCCTCCCATGGAGATGTGGCTCAGTCCCACCCCTTGACCACCTAAGGAAAGACCATCGTCAATGTCCTGTGCCCAGCCCAAAACCAGACAGTTCCTCCCTTGATCCCACCCTGTAACAAGCTGCGTGAGCCCAGAGCTCCCAGTCTGAGGGGTTCACCCAGCTCCAGGCCTTCATCTGATAGAGCAGCTACAGTTCAAACTCTCCAAGAGCTGGCAGTCTGCTGGGAGCGACACAACCCCTGCCTTCACGGAGTTCCCACATTGACAGCTGACACAAAGTCACCCCAAAACTTGAAGAATACTAGAAGGCTGATGTCATTGAGAAAGCACGTGGCCTTTGCAGCTGAGAGTCCTGCTGATTATAAGTAAATCCCAGCCCTGAACTTAACTGACTTCTTCATCTGTGAACTGGCTTCCCTTCCTGGTACCCTGCATCCTAGAAAAAGACCACAGAAAGTTTTTGCTGTCCCTCCCTCCAATATGCCAGTGGGCAGGACTCTGGAACTTTGCCTGTGACTCTTGGTCTCTGCCTCTGTGGCCATCTCCGCCAGCCCCTCTTTCTTCCGCTGCCCCAACGATGCTCATGACTCTCAGACTCTCCAGAATAACTGCATCAGCTTCCTTTTCTGGAGGCCCAGCTTTGCACCAGGCACTGTCCTTGCTACTTAACAAAGTCCCAATCTCCACCTCTTGGTTTTAGATCCATTCTCCTTCCTGGGAATTCCTGTGTTGACTGCCAAAGACGAGTTCCGCTTCTTTGCCGTTCTCAGGCCTGACTCAGAGTGGCTGCCACATTACTGGGCTATCAGTTGAGTCAACATGTTGTGACTTGTAGACTCTTCTAGAACAATCAGCCAACATAGTCACTCTGGGCCTCTTAGGCAGCTTAACATCCAACGCTGGCAGCCCAAAGTTGCCTTCAACGAGCTCATTTCTTGAGCCCTCTATGATTAGGTTACAAATCCATTCTCCAGATGGTGCGCTGGCACAGGAAAAGCCTGGGACACTGGCTCAAGGTCATCTGGGATGTAAAGGGCTGGGGGATCTTCAGGAGGCTAGGACATTTCTGATCCCGCCAGCAGGTCAGCAGGGCAGCCCCTGAGAGCTGCGTCTGGGTGACCGTGCACCCACTCCTACGGCAATCACCAGCTGTCCAGGTTGGTTGAGTCTGGCAGCACTGATCCAGGCTGCTGCAGAGAGGCGGCCTGATACAGAACTAAGATGACTGTCACACTCCTGCCAGGGACCCTGAGGAGCTATGGGGCTGACTGCCAAGCGGTTAGGGCTGATCTTTGAGTATGGCCAGAATGGAAGCCCCCTCCCTCTGAACAACTGCTCAGAATGCAAATGACTGAAGCTTAAGTGGCCTTGTGCCTTCTCAGATTCCTCCACTGCAGGACTGGCAGAGAGGGGAGAGTAATAAGACATGCCAGCCACCATCCATTCCTCAGCTTCCAGAGCGGGTTGGGAGGAGGAGAGGAATGAGGAGGGAGCAGGAGCAGCAATTGGCTGGAGACCTCTGTCTCTCTACCTGAAGGTATGCTCCTGATCTCCCCTGGGTAAGAGAGTTTCAAGTCTACCACCCCTGCTTCCACTGGGACCCCACTCTGGGTGCCTGTTTGGCTTGCCCCAGAGGTAAGGGATCAGAAATGTCCTAGCCTCCTGGAGATCCCCCGACACTGTAGGGTGACCAACGCTGCCGGTTTGCCTGCAACTAGGTTGGAGGGGGCAGGTGCTCAAGATGCAGAACTTGCGGTACTGGAACTGATAAAGTCCTAGGCAAACCAGGATGATTTGGTCAGCAGAGAACTGCCTTGTTTGGCCTATTGTGGGCTTTCGGGTCCTGTCTTCCTTCCTGCTCTTTCAACAACTCCCTGGATTAAAAGTTTCCTGTGTAGCATTTATTCCAGCATAAAGGACATTGGGGGCATATTAGAGAAACCGATGGCTAGATATGTCCATGGTCACAGCTGAAAACACAAGACAAGCTCTGCTGACTCACAGAGTACCCACAGCAGAGCGGTGTGGAGAAGAGAGGGAGTTGATATTTTACCGGGAAGCAGGGGCTCTGGCCAAGAGGCTGGGGCCTGTGGCATTAACTTCCTGCTCATTCTAGGGGAACTCGGAGTGAAATCTGGCTCTGAAGAGGGATGTCACCAGACTGGGGTGTCACTGAGTAGGAGTGTGTAAGGAGAGCCCTCTCCCTTAGGTGCTGAGCAATCAGCATATGTGTTTTCTTTTCCTCCACTGTCCTTCCTTCACAGATCCCAGGAAAAATCTCTCTCTCCATCTCTTGGTTCTCACATTTTCTTATAGTTTTCATATCATCTCAGAGCTCACTTCTTCCAGGAAGTCTGCCTAGAGGAGGAGTTTTAATGGATTCCTATTTGTCTTTCTTCTACTTTTAGGTAAGATGCCAGCACATTTTGATTAAGGAGTCCCATTCTAGTTTCAAAATGAATGAAGGACATGTGTCTTCTAACAAGGACCCTTCCCGTGGAGGAACAGAGATCCTGAGGACAGAGCTGGATACAACTGAATGGATGTGTCAGATTCTCAGGTGTGATGGGATGATCCAACTACCGTCAGGTATGACTACAGCATGCACATTATGGTTTTTATTATAACGTGCTTTTAAGGTTTTACATTGTAATTTTTTTAAATAAAAGATGAGTGCAGGCAGGAATAGAGGTGACTAGACAGGCAGGCAGGCAGGAAGAAGCATTTATTTTATTTAGTTATTCATCTTAGTTGCCCCCACCCCACTGTTCCTGAGTCACAAACCCAGGTCCTTGGGATGCATGTGGACTACGCCAGCCAGAAACAGCGGACTTCACTGCTAAGCCCCCAGAGCACATACCTGCTATGTAATTTGAACGATAACATATATATTAAAATGCCTCCCCTCTTCCCATTACTCTGTGTGTATGTAAAATACCCATAGCATACTTCTTTCAGTTAGGCATTTACAAACCAGGGACGAGTAGAAGAAAGTTCCTGGACTAATCTTCCAGGAAAGAAAAGAAAAGGTGGCTTTGAGATTCTATATGTCTGGGGAGAAGAGCAGAATAATTGGCTAATGTTCATAAGCGTCAGTAACTTAGCAAATTAGAACTCAAGGTATTTCTTCTCAAAGAGTAATCATTTGTTTGTCTTAAGTGAACAAATGGGTTGATTACAATTATTAGCACGTGAGAGTGTTGACTGAGCCTGACTAGCAGCTGTGAAGTGCAAACAGACGTGTGAAGACATAATCATATTCTCATTCCTACTAATGACTTTGATGAAGGCAGAACATACTCCAGACTGAAAAGATTAGCCTCGAGGTTATAAGTTTATATGAAAGTTCTTTAATTAATGCATGCCATCTCTATTCTTTGAGGCTGCTTTTTACTGCAAATCTGTTGCTACAAAGTTAAGCATACTGGTATATATCATTATAAGGGGAGTTTTATTTCCCATAAATTGGAGGATAAAGTCAACTATTTTCCAACAATATCTTCCCCAGTATTTTAGATGAAAAAATCTCAAACATACTAAAAGAAAAGTATATCAATGACCACCCATGTCATCTTTAGTCTATAACCCAAACTTTAGAATATATGCTTTATTATGCATCTACCCTCTATCCACCCATTAACAAATCTTATTTTTCATGCATTTCAAAGCATTACAGACATCACTGTAAGTCACCTTTAAATATTTCAGTATACATTCATTAAGTAGTGTTTAATATTTGCTCACAGTGTTTTTTAGGTGAACTTTATATACAGTAGATCCATCAGTCTTAAATAGACCATCTTGATAAGTTTTGACAAATGCCCATGTCTGAATAACCCAGCTCCCCAGAACATTGCTCTCATCCCAGAAAGCTTCTTCACATCTCTTCTGGTAAATTTCTAACAATAGACCCTCAAACAAGATAAGTATTTTTCTGATTTTATTTCTTTACCATAGTCTCTGAGTTCTATGATCTTTATACAAATGGAACCAGAGGCATATAGGTGCCTACGTCTTCTTTCACTTACTCAGCTTGCCTCTGAGCTTCACCCATCCTCTGAGTCACTAAGTCTTTCCGTTCAATGGCTGAGTGGGCGTTCGTTGAGTGACGATATCCCGACTGGGTAATCCATTCTCCGGTGATGTCCACCTAGGTTGCTTTCATATTTTGTCAATTATAAATGCAGCTCATGTGCATATTCTCTGCAACACTTCTTGTGGACTTCTGCTTTCATTCATTTGAATAAATATCCAAAAATGAAATTACTACGTCACAGGTAATAGGCAGTTTAGTTCTTTTGTTTTTAAAGGAAAGGTGCAGGTAGGAATGAAGGCGAGCAGAGGAAGGCAGGAAGGGAGAGAAGGAAGAAGCATTTTGTTTTATTTAGTTGTTCATCTCGGTTATTGCTGGTGTCCCCAGAACCTTGAGATGTGTGTGGACTGCACCCAGCCACTATCCCACCCGGGTGCGCCATGTGTGTGTATATATTATATATAATGTATTATATATAATACATACCTATATGTGTGTGCATATATATGTGCATATATGTGTGTATATATGTGTATACACACACACACACACACACATATATATATATATATATATATATATATATAAACCTGCCAGATCCCAAAATGGTTGCACTAGTTTATGCTCCCATCAGCAACATGAGTGCTCCAGTTCCAGTTTCACATCCTCACCAGTGGTGGCTGCTGTCAGTCCTCTTAAGTTTAGCCACCAGTATGGCAATACAGGAGTATATCTCATTGTAGTTTTCATTTACATTTCCCGGATGACTAATGTGGATAATCTCTTTTCATATCATTACCGGCCATTCATTTATCTTCCTTTGTGAAGTGTCTGTTCAAATCTTTGGCCCATTTTTATTGGATTGTTTGTCTTTTTGTTATTGAGTTGTGGGGATAATGTATATATTCTGGACAGCAGTCCTTTGTCAGACACACGCTCTGCAAATATTTCGCTGATGCTGTGGATTGCCTTTTCATTTTCTCTACAGCGCTTTTTGATGTGCAGAAATTTTAAATTTTATGAAGTCTGATTTTAACATATTTTCTTTTATGGCTATTGTCTTCCTTAATCCCGTCTAAGGAAACTTTGCGACACCTAAGTCACGAAGATATTCTCTTCTAGAAACTTTTGAATTTATGCCCTATAGTGGATTAATTTTTGTGGAAGGCAAGGGCTGACTTGTTTTTCCCATATTCATATCCAGTTCTTCCAGAATAATGTTCTGAAAATATTTTCCTTTCTTCCATTACATTTGGTCCTTTTGGTGAAAATCAGATATTCCTAGATGCATGAATGTATTTCTGGACTCTGTTCTGTCCCATCGATCTGTTTGCTTATCTTTATGTCAGTTCATACTGGCTGGATATAAGTGTCAAAGACAAGTAACGTGAGTGTGCCAAATTCGTTCTCCTTACAGGATTGCTTCAGATATTCCAAGACCTTTGTATTTCCATATAAAATTACCATGTCGATTTCTTTTAAAACTCTGTTAGAATTATGACTGATTGCAATAAATTTAAGGGAAGAATTTAATTTGGGGAAATAGTTCATCATAGAGATTTTGAATTTTCTAATGGGATATTGCTGCAATTATTTTCATTTCTTCACTTTCTCTCCATGTGTGTTTTATTTTCAGCCTTGCATTTATTTTTAAATTTTTTTCCTAAGTAGGTTATTATTTGCTATTGTAAGTAGAATTTTGACAATTGGTTGTTACTGGGATGTAGAAGCTTAATTCCCCTTAGAATTTGACCTTGTATCCTGTGACCTTCCTAAATTCACATATTAATTCTAACAGTTGTTTTGTCCAAAATCTTAATTACTTAGAGTTTTCCACGTAAACAAACAGGCCATCTACAAATGCAATTTTTCTTTTCTTTTCTTTTTTTCAAGGAAAGGTATAGGCAGGAATGAAGGCAAGTAGGCAGGTAGTCAGGAAGAGAAAGAAGGAAGAAGCATCTTTATTTTGTTTTGATTTAGTTCACACTGGTTGCTTCCTCCTGGGCCGGGGACGCAAAGCCTGGGGTATGTGGCTTATGCCTTCAGAGGCAATCGACCTAACTGCTGCTCCACCAGGGCACGCCTACAGATAATACTTTTTCTTATTCCTTTCCAATCTTTGTTGGTTTTTTTTTTAATGCTCGTACTGGCCATAATGTTGAATGCCATTGCTGAATTAAAGTGGTGAGAGAAAATAACTTTGCCGTGTTCTTCATCTTAAGGGTGCTGGGAGATAATTCTGCAGAGAGCTCTATTCAAGAGATTTCTCTTCTGTAAGAGAAATGCTTACAGAGAGAGGCATTGACTGATGCACTATATTTTGTTCTCGATTATCTTTGCAAGAAATCTTGCACAGCAGCAGCCTGGGAAGAAGAGAAACAACTTGTTTGCTGTGCAGATACTCCTTCCAGGCCAAAGCCTGGACAGGTTTGTTTGTAGCCCCTTGTAGAAGACAGGGGCTCCCTAAGGTTGGGGCTCCTCATCTGTGACACAAACCTGTTTTGTGTGGAACATCTCTGTAGGTCCATTGGGACCCGGGGGGGCAATGATTCTACATGAAGCTGATGTTACCTTCTATGCTGTGGGGGAGGAAGTCCTTTGTTTCTGAGCCAGGAGTCTAATGGCTCCTATTTGCATCTGTTCTGGATGCAACTGAGTGCCCCCCAGATGTCTATACTGAAGTGCTAACCATCAGTATGACTGCAGTTAGAGACACAGCCTATATGAAGAGAACTGATGTTAAATGAAATCATAAGAATGGGACTCTGATCCAATAGGATGAGTGTCCTATAAGAAGGGACACCAGAGAGCTCTCTTTTTCTCTCTCCTCTCCCTTCACCCCTTCTCTGCCTTTCACTTAGAGATAAGACCACCTAAGAGAAAAGTAACCCTCTAAGTCAGGAAGAATGCTCATCGGAAACCGAACTCTGCTAAAACTTTGACCTTGGACTTTCCAGTCGCCAGTACTATAAGAAAACACATTTCTGCTGTTTTGAGCTGCACAGTCCGTGGTATTTTGTTACTGTTAGGCTAAGCCAACTAAGGGAGCATATATCAAACTGTGGCAGGCTAACTTGGTAGCTTGCAAGTAGGGTAAGATTTAGACTCCTCACATTTTTTGACAAGAGGGAACGCATTAAATCTTTAACCATTAAGCGTGATGTTTGCTATAAGATTTTGTAGAGGCTTTTAATCAAATTGAGGAAGTTCCCCTCATTTTTAATTTGCTGAGAGTTTTTAATATAATTAGGTATTGCATTTTGTCAAACGCTTTGTCTGCCTCTGCTGATCTGATCATTTTTTTCTCCTTTATTCTATTAATACAGTGAATTATGGTGATTAATTTTTGAATGGTAAACCAATCTGAAATTACTGGAGTGGGCTTACTTAGTTGTGATGCCATGTAACTGTGCATTGTGGTACTCATTTTGCTAATATTTTGCTCAGGAATTTTCTGTCTGTGTTCTTGAGGAATATTGACCTATGACTTTATAGGTCATTATACAATCTTTGCCTGGCTTTGGTATTAGGGCAATGCTGAACTCATACAAAGAGCTGCAAAGTTTTTCACCTCCTTTATTTTGTGGAAGAATTTTTATCAGTCACATCAGGTCTCCACAACAAAACACCACAGACTGGGTGCCTTAAAACATAGATATTCAATCCTGTAAGCTGAAAGTTCAAGATCAAGGTGCTAGTGTGTTTTGGTCTTGGTGAGAACTCTCTTCTGGTTCACAAAAATAGTCTTCCTACAGTGTCCTCGCTGGCTGGGAGAGAAGTGGGGCAAGGGAGAGGAGAGGAACAGGTCTTCTATGGTATCTCACACTTCTTAATGTTTCATAGGACACGTATCTCATCAAGATGGCTCCACCCTCACCTAAAACCATTTATCTCCCAAAGGTCTCATCTTCAAATGCCATCATATTGAGGGTTAGGGCTTCAACAAATGAAGTGGAGTAGGCTGACACAATTCAGTCTGTAGCAGTTAGAGTAGAATTGGTATTATTTGATTCTTAAATATTTGACCGAATTCACCAGTGAAGCCACCTGAGCCTGGAGGCTTCTTTGTGGAAATATTTAAATTATGAATTCAATTTATTTCATAGGTGTAGAGTTATTAATGCTTTCCTGTTTCTCTCTGAGCCAGTTATGGTCATTTGATTCTTTGAAGGAATTTCTCCATTTAATCTAAGTTGTCAAGTTTATGTATAAAGTTATTTATATTTCCTTATCATCTCTTAATATTTTTAAGATCCATTGTGATGTTTTCTTTTCCTGATTTTGCACTTTGTTTTTGTCTCTTTTTTAATGAATCTAACAAGAGTTTTTGTTGCAACTCTGATGAATAATTTTTTCTGTTGTTTGTTTTTAAACTCATTGATTTCTGCACTTTATTCTTTCCTTCTTTTTACTTACTTTCAGTCTCTTTGTTTTTTTGTTGTTTTGTCTTCTTAAGGTAGAAGCTTAAATAATTGATTTTGAACATTTTTTTTCAGCATAAATATTTAAAGCTATACATTCCCCTCTAAGCACTGCTTTAGCTATCTCCCACAGAGCTTGATGTGATGTAATTTTTATTATCAATTTGCATAGAAGTATTTTTGAATTTGTCTCATGACTGATTCTTTACTTCATGGCTGTTTAGAAAAAAAATTATAGCTTTGTGGCTATTTTATTTTTACAGATTTCTAATTTAAGTGTATTCTACGTATTTCCCATCCTTTTAAATGTATTGAGATTTGTTTTCTGGCCCCGCACATGACCTGCCTGGGAGAACATACCACGTGCACTGAAAAGAATGAGGATTTGACAGCTGTTGGAAATAGTAGTCTATAAATATCAACTAGGACAAGGTGGATGATGTTATTCCAATCTCGATTCTGATTTTTGCTTCTGCTTTCCTGGTTTAGAACAGGGAATTGAAGGCAAAAAACAAAATAAGAGTTGCTGTGAGCATTAAACAAGCATGTAAGAATATGCAAAGCACTTGGTATATGCAGTGCTTAAAAATGCCAGTTACTTTTCTCTGTGTGACCCCTACCCCCAGGCCCCCATCTCCCTGAGGTCTGATGAAGGACCCACCGGGATGGGTTGAATGGATGGATGGCAGAGCACTGAGAAAAGAGGCATGCTCTTCCTTCTCCCAGCTCCCTCACCCCGGTCTGTTGGTCCTACCTCTGTGTGACGCAGTCACCAGAATGCAGCCCTTCTAGGCTTTGATAAGGGATCCTATCCCCTCTTTGGGCTGCCTTTGAAAATTCTTTTGGTGGAGTACCAGAGGAGTGTCAGGAACCTGAGGCCAGGTAGTCTCAGCACTCTGGCTTGCCAGTGCCCTAAGCACCTTTGTTTTCAGATCCTATTTTCATGACAGACATCAAGAAATGGTCCTAGCCTTCAATCCTCTGAGAATCTGTGGTTGAGCTTGCTGGTGCTTCCCCAGTAGCCATTCTCCCTGCCTTCGATTAATCTATCATTGAGTTTATTATTACAATGAATCAGCCCATTGTAGCAGAACATATAGTCACCCAAGAACAATGACACCATTTCTCAAAGGCTTTGCAGGAGGGCATGTCGGTAAAACTAGGATCTGCCTGAAGTGCAGAGGAGCAAAGTGATCTGTGCACCTTCCTTGTGGAGGGAAATGTCCTCCCTTGTCCCTCTACTGGCTGAGATGCACATAGGATGCACTGGTGAGCCATTATCTTCAAGCATTAGGGCAGAAGATGCTTGAATCTCGGCAACCTCAGGAGTAAGGGACACCAGGCAATCCCACCATCTGCCCCAGATGACATCCTGTAAGATTTTTCAATGGACATAAAATACATTTCAATTTTTAAGTGAGAATAAAATAGATTCCAATCTTGTTTAAGTCACTCTATTTTGGGGCCTCTTTATTTTACTGGTCTAACCTGAATTCTAACACAGAAGCCTTCCTAACTGTGATGGCCAGGCAACCTCTACCGATGGATATTGATATTCCACTAGAACCCCATTTTCTATCCTAACTTAGGCCTGAGATGCCGGTTGAGTAGACTGTCACCTCTGGGTGGCCAAGAGCAATATTTGCCTTGTTTACAACCAAATATCCAGCATCTAGCTCAGCGCTTGCCTCTCAGCGGGGGCTTCATAAATATATGCTGAATGGTGCTTGAGTGAAGAAACCTTCACAAGACATAACATCCCCTGTGTTAAGAATAGCTGTCCGTGACATCACCACATGCCCACTCAGAAAGCACAAGGAGAAATTTCCTAACGTTTTCTGACTCAATCAATCTGCATTATAGCCTAAGAAAAATCTCCAGAGATTTCAGAAATCTTAGGTCGCTATAAAGTTTAAAAACGTATAGCTCCCTGCCTGCTAGGAAACTGAGACTGGACCTTGGACTCCATCATTGCAAATAACAGCCCCCATAGTAGATTCTACACGGGCTGAGCAGAGCCGTCCTTCAGGGCCCAGGAAACACTTCCTCCAGCTGCTCAGAGTGTGGCTTACTGGGAACTCACAACGAATCCTCTCTGGGGCTTGTCCTATGGATAGATTTGCCAGTAAAATGCAGGATACTCAGCTAAATTGGAATTTCAGGTAAGTATTAGTCTAAGGATATCTCATGCAAAATTTGGGATATGCTGAGACTGAAAATATTTGGACTATTACTCTAAAAGTTCAAACGTAACAGGACATCTGGCATATTTACATGCTCGATCTGTGACCCCATCCTTGGTGGGAGAGAGCTTCCTTACCTGAGTCCCACCTTTCTCCCCAGCAGCCCACCTCCAAAGACTGATGTACTTCAGAGTGAAGCGGCTGCCCTTTCTGCTTGACTCCACGGTTTGTTGTAGTGACTGGAGCGTGGCCCATCTCCTCAGCTGCTGCTTTTCCTTCCTTTCCGCAGGTGAGGCTCTGGAGAGCACCCCTAGTCACCTCTTGATGTCCTTCTCAGACTCTGCTTCCTGGGTACCCACCTGAGAGAGTGCTTTCAGCCACCATCTCCCCTCCTGGCTTTATCTCCTTCGCCCACTTTCCCTCTGTCTGTGCTCCTGATTTATTTCATCCTCTCACACGGACTGGGTTTTTTCAGGCCCTCATGTTGGAGGAGGTCATGACAGAATGGCCACAGGTTAGCAGGAGAGCTGGACCCAGGTCATCAGAGATTCCTCGCCACTCCTCCGTCCTTGGAATTGGGCTCCTTCCTCTTCCCAGAGGCTGCCCCAAGGATGCAGTCTTGACATAACGATGTGATGCCGAGACTGGATTATGTATGTGACTGAACCTAGCTAAGTTTTGGCAGGCGGGTGTAGAAAATGTACTATCTTGTGGCCACTCAAGACAAGCCTTATTAGGAAATTCTCTTGCTCATTGAAACTGCCACTTACAATTGGGAGTGATCTGCCTCTTTTCCAGCCTCTCCCTGCTCTTCTTGTAAGGAGGCTCATTTCTGATTAAACCTGGGAAGGTCCCTGGGTTTCAACCCAGCACCTCCAGAGTCTCTCATGGAACAAAGTGGCACAGTGTTTTAAGAACCTGATGTTTGAGTGAAAAACAGCCAGAAGAGCGCTGGGGAGGGAATCCCATGTCTTATCCAGACTGCGCAATACAGCCTGTGATGGGAAGCGGTCACCTGGCGTCTCTAAGAATCTACCTGTAGAGCGAGCATAGGGTTGGTTCTTAGAGACTTTCCACACTAAAGAATGGACACTGGAGCGCTCCGCACATGTAAAGCTCTGAACAACTCTAACTAGGCTGGATTTGCACCCTAAACTCACCAACTCCTCAGGAAGAGAACAGTCCTCCACATTCCCACAGGACACAGGCCTCCCTCCTGCCATCTGGGGGCACCTCCTACCTGGTGCAATACTGCCTCTGTGTGTCTTTGCTGCACAACTTTCCTTGCACTAAAGATGACACTTCCATGCTGATATCCAGATGATTCTTAAGAGACCCCTGAGATGCCTAAGAGGCGATGCTTCACACGCTGAGAGAAGCAGGAAAGGTCTAGAACTTCTGTTTATACCACAGAGCCAAGCACTCACTGGAAAGCAAAGGACGTAAGGAATTAGAACTGTAGGAATGAGTTCAAGGTGTCCCCAAGTTGCTGGGTAATGGAAGAATTATGTGGAGCAGGGGATCTGGGGGAGGGCATGGTGGTGGAACCCCCAGGCTGCAGTCTGGTCAGCTCTGACCTTCTCTAGCACAGGACACTGGCCAGACAATGGGAGAGACTACCCAGAGAGAGGCCCCAGGGTCCTCCACCTGGCTGCACATAGAATTGAGAGGAGTTTACAGGGACCTTAGGCAGTTGGGGAAGGGGGTGCAGAATGAGAAAGTGCGTATGTGATGGAAAGCCGTCGGAAGGGACCAAAGGGACTCCTGAATGCTTCGTTCACATACTAGGCTTGGGATTGCAATCCCAAACCTATACAAGACTTTAGAAGAAGATAAAAGCCCCCAGACACCCAAGCCATAGCTGCAGCCCTCCCTTGAGACCCCTCCCCATACAGGGAATCCATTCCTTCTCCAATTAACTTTCCTCTGCTTTTGCTTACCTCTCTGGTGTGAGTTCATTCTTCCAACTCTGTGACACACAACCCTGCCATCAGGTCACCCTCTAAACTCCTCTCAGAATCACCTGTGGACTTGTGACGCCTCTTTAGATAGAGCAGCTGTGCTGCTTGAGGCCGGAGACTCCCCTGGCGGGGTCCGTGCACAGGCTTCGTTGAGTGCAGGCTCCTCCACCAACGAGCTGTCCTGCCTGAGCTGGCTCTCCACTTCCCCATCTGCACTCTCACTGGTAAAAGCTGAGCACACTCACCTGCTGCAGGTGGAATCGTACCTCCGGAAAGATGCTGAAGCCCTAACCCCAAGTACCTGTGAATGGGATCTTATTTAGAGATACGATCTATGCAGGTGTACCCAAGTTAAGTGAGGTCGTAGGGTGGGTCTCTGTCCTATATGGCAAATGTCTTTATTAAAAGGGAAAATTCAAACACAGTGCCATACATAGGGAGACCTTCCTGGGAAGACTGGAGTTATTTTGTCACAACCCAATACATGGCCAGAAGCTAGGAGAGAGGCCTGGGACAGCACCTTCCCCCAAAACTTCAGAGGGAGCAGGCCCTGCCCACACCTTGATTTTCACCTCACAGGCCTCCAGACCTGTGAGGTAACACGGTTCTGCTGCTGAATCCACCCATCTTGTGGATCTTCATGGCGGCAGCCCTTGCAAGCAAATACACCACGTGAAGGGGTTTTATAGAACAAAATGTATAAAGCTTCTGAGGCAATGTAAGTTAACTCATAACTCAGTAAAGTTGTGAAGATAATCTTATTTTGGAGTCTTTATGTCTTTATAATATAGACATGTGAGAGTGTGGCTGTGTGATTGTGGACACACGTCACCACCTTTCTAGGACCCAGTTTTCTGATCTGGGCAAGGGCTGAGCAAGAACACGTCCGCAGGATTGTGGTGAGTAGAGACCTGTAAGGGCACAGAGGAAGTGATCGGTATGATGATGGTGATGACTGTGATGGTGATGGGGACATGAAACGAGAGAGGAGCTAGTGCTCCTTGAAGAAACATTTCCAGTTCACGAAAAACCAGGTACAACCTCTACTTTTAAAATGATCACCAGAAAGAAATCCTCTGTTTCTGGCGGTTCGTTGCAGAGTGAAAGTAAGGGAATGCAGATTTTTCAGAAGCCCCAGGAAAGAAGTCTGTGTCTCCAGAGACCTTAGGTACCTCCGTCACCGGGTCGTGAGGCTCATCTCTGCACTGGGGGCTGCTCCCTGCTGCCACTTGCCCTCCATGGGCCCTTCCCCAGGGGAGCCCGCTGTTCTTGCACACAGGACATCCACCCTGCATGTGTCTCATTGTGGAAGTGGGGACTGCAGGGCAGACAGATGACCTCAGAATGACCTGCCATGTCCAAGCAAAGGAAGGCAGGGGTCTGGGGGGACAGCGGGGGCGGTGCCACCACCCTGCCCGCTATGCCAAACACCCGGGGGTTGCTGAGGACAGTGAAGGTGATGGTGACAATGTCTGGATCTTGCTGTGACTGGAGAAGCAGGCCAGCCCACGCTAAGCTCAGGAGGCCTGGAGGATAAATCTGCCCTTTATTATTGATGTCTTTGCCTCGTCCTCCCGGAGAAATCTGATTATCTGGCCACGCTGGCAGGCGTCAAAATGAAATGTTTGCTTCCAGGTCCCCACTCTGGGGGGTGGCAGCAGGGGCCAGCTCCTACCTCCTTGTCAACAAGCCATCATTAATCCCCCCTCTTATAGTCGATATCTGATGTCACTTTTTCTGGTTTATGTGACTCCATGGCCTTCCCTTATTTTGTTCCTGCTAAAGACGGCTCCATTGGGCCGGGCCTGCGACAGGGCCCATTCATTCAGAGGACATTCCACAGAGGGCAGCTACACGACAGCCAGTACTCCGGGGTCAGCGCCAGGGGGCTCTGTGCACCCGGCAGCACATTCCTGTGCCTGCAATGTGGCGCCTTCTTCTTTCTAGGGTGGGAGTTTGCTACCTCCTCTTGACAGGTGTGCCTCTGGGCAAGTTCCAGCTCATCCCTTCCCACGAGGCACAAGGGACTCCAGGGATAGGAGCCCTGTAGGGGCCCTGGCTTCGCCAAATCTGTGTCTAAGCCTAAATCTTCCTGCTGTCCCACGTAAGCCACAGAAATCCTCAACTCTGGTTATATGTTAGTATCACCCAGGGAACTTTAAAAAATACAGATGCCTGGAGAAAACTTACCAAACACTCTACAAAGAGTCTAGCTAAATGGCCAATAAATACTTCCAGGTGCTCAACCTCACTAGCTATCAGGGAAATGCAAAAAAAAAAAAACCCAAACCACAGCGTAATTCCACCGCACACTCCATGGCCTAATCCTGGCTGGGGCGGAGCAGCCAGGATACTTCGGCACTACCCACATGCATTGCACACTCACACCAGAAACCGCTGGGCTGTGAACTGAATATACACCTACCCCTTGGGTCAGCACCTTCCTAGGTGTATACTCACAGAAAGACAAGCTCAGGTCTGCCAGAAAGCACCATCAAGGATGCTCAGAGCAACTTCTTTGTAAATCAAACCCGAAAGAATGCATGTGCTCATCAATCAGAGGGCTGATAAATAAGGGCTGGCATATTCATGCAACGAGAATCGAGAATGCAATGAGAGTGAACAAATATAATTACTAGCAACCATAGGAAAGGCTCTCACAAACATAATGTTTATAAATGAAGCCAGACATGCAAAGAGTACATACTTTTTAATTCATTTATGTGAAACTCACAAACAGGCGAGAAGGATCAGGCAGTCAGAAGTCAGGAAGTTGGTTTATTTTAGGGGAGGCCTGGGAGGGGGAGTGAGGGGAATTCTGGGTGGCTGATAACGCTCTTTCTTGATTTGGGTGCTAGTTACACGAATGTATTTCAGTTTGTGAATGTCCGTCAAGTGTGCACATTGGGGTTTTGTATACTTTGCTAGAAGAATGTTGTATTTCAAAAAACAGACTTAGAAAAATGCCTGTACCCAGACACCACCTCCAGAGATTCAGATTCAATTAGTCTGGGCCTCGGCCGTGGCCTGGGTATTTTTAAGTTGCAAAGTGAAGCCAGGGCTGAGGATCTGAATTGAGAGAGTCGGGGTTTGGAGTCAGAGGCCACAGTACTGGAAGACTGGTTCTTCTACAGACTTGCCTACTTATGTAAATGATTGGATCTCTCTGGATCTTTTGTTATTTTAATTCCTCAGGCCTCAGTCTCCCCCAAGGTAAGACAAAAGGGTTGGACAAAAGAGCCACCATTCCTCTGGCCCTGGCATTTAGGAAATGTCATGGAACTTCTGAGCACCCACCTCCTTTGGCTGTGCGACCTCCCCTAGCCAGCGTCTGGAGGAATGCATATCAAGGCAGAACCATCTAGGCTGATGGAAGCAGAGTAGACCCCTGGTCCTTGGAGGACTGATTGCTACATGGAGGTCAAACAGAGTCTGCTTAGACTCAGCTAAGCACAGGGAGCTTCCACGGGTTTTATAAGCCTGAATTCCCCACCAATCCTTTTCCAGTCTTCCCAATGAAGTCAGCAAAGAAAGAAGGGAATTGTCAACTCTTCCCCTTTTCCAGGGGCCTGGCATATTCCTAAGGAGGAAGCATGTGATCTTCACCTCTCCCACCCACACCCAGGTGTCAGCAGTGATACCCAGGTATGGAGGCTGAACCCTACCCGTGTAACTGAAATATTCTAGCTCAGTGAAGGAAGCCGAAATGGACCCGAGGAAAACCACAATGCAGATGTTGCAAAGCTATTCTGCCTTGAGAAAATATCATCCTCCTAGCAGGAACGGGGAAGGGGGCCAAGCTGGAAAGTTTCCTGCCCCTCTGAGTTCACTGAGAATTCTGTTCCACTATTAGTCATCTGCATGTTTAAGATGATAGCTCAGCTCCCAGATGGAAACATGGAGGCAAATGGACGTGGGGGATGCCTGCCAATCAGGCGCTGGGGCAGATGTCTGAGTTGGTGAGCCCTCACTCATTTGCCTTCTCCCAGGAACTGTGTGCCATGGCCGGAGACCTTGCAGCTCTGCCCCAGCCCTGGCTCCAGGGACTGGGAAGGGCTGGGGGAGTGGAGTTGGGACCATTCCTTTCAACATGCTGTATATAATTTCCCAAAAGTCCTCCTGCAGCCCACAAGCAAATTTTGTTTGTCGACATTAAGAAAAACGGCATTGCACAATTTCAGCTTCTGCAACAAATGAAAATGTGTTATTCTGACAGAGAGAAAATCTGTGTTTTGCTATGGCCAGTGGAGCAAAAATACTTATCAGTTGTGAGAAGAAAATTTCATCTGCCTTCAAATGTCATTTGCAGGTGTTTATCATCCCTGGATCTGTGATGTTTAAGAGTTTAAAAACTAAAGGAGGATTTTATGGAGACCTAGTGGAGATAAACATGTACTCCTGGAAAGTCAGCAAACATTTGAGTCCTGTTTGCTGAGGATTCTATGTGTGTGAAAGAAAAACAGCCCAAGAGGTACGAGATGCAGAGAATGGCACAGAGTGACAATGACAGAAAGATGGACAGAAGACAGACGCACACAGGCTGAGTCAGATGTGAAGACAGAGAAAGATGGGCATCTAGAAGCAGAGAGAAGTGGTACTCCTTGCCAGAATCAGAGAGGCTAGCACCTCTCTTAGCACAGGTGACAGGTGTTTGGGTCACCTCTTCTCCTCTAGTACCGGGCATCTCTGGGCTGCAACCTCTGCAGAGTCCAACGGTTGAGAGCCTTTTCTTTCTCTTCCTCCTTGCTCAGACCCCTATCCCAGCAGCCACAATGTGAAAATGATTCTCCAAATCCCTGTGTAGTTTTCATGTAAACCCATTTGGCCAAGATGGAGGTACTGTGTAAGAATGGAAGTTTATGCCTCTAAGCCTATCTGTGTGGGGATCAGAGCAGCAGAGCCAACTGGTTGATTGATTCCCTGAGTGTTGAAAGGAAGACTCATGGTCCTCCCTGAATCTCTGAGTCAAATAATCCTGCTGGAGCTGAGAGAGGAGATGCTGGTGGAACTGTTGGTGTCAGGATGAGACATGCATGCCAAGGTGAGACAGAATTTGAGTGTATTCAGGCTGGTTGGAGATGGAGACAAAGGAGAGTCGCTTGCAGACTGGTAGCAACACAGAAGAACTATTTCTAGTAGATCCACAGCTCAGACCAGTCTCTGGGGTCCTGGGGGGAGGAACCCCACCCAAAGCTCCTTAGTATTGAACGTGACCTTTACACCCATTGAGGCACTCTCAGCTGTCCGTAACAGAAGATTTCATTAAAATAATATTCAGTATGTGCTTAACAAAAAAATCTAGAGAGAGACTGTTTGAGAGTGGATGAGAAGCCAGTGATTGAGTTCAGGTCAAATGCAAGGGGAAAGGACTTAGCCCTACACCCCACCTCTTGAAGGGGGCAGTGTGAGAGAATTTGAGATGGAAACAATCAAATAAACAGTGCTTTAGACAACTTGATGAGGGGGTGGTTGTTATCCACCATGGTTGTGGCAATGACTGACCGATGTTCCTTAAAACCATATCCTGCTGGGAGTCCACCTCTACTGTTTGGTGGGCCAGCTTTGGAGGACATGGAATTCCAGGAGAGACATCCCAAGTGGTCGTTCGTCTCCTGCGCTTGCTCCCTCCTCTCTTCCCACCCTTTTTCGCTCTTCAACATCCACTGAGCTGAAACAGCCCACAGAGGCCTCGCTTGCCTGTGACTTCCACCTCCCTTCAGTCCTGGCAAAGCCTCTGCTGTACCCACCGTCTTCAGACTCCTTATTGTGCAAGGCTGCACAGCCTCTGTGGGGCCTCCTCAGTGGTTGTTTTCAAAGCCTCTGCACACCTTCCTTTAGTAAAGTTCGTACGTACCCTTTCCCGTACAACGTGGGTTTCGCAGCAGCTGTTCATGTCAGGGGCCACTCCTTTGGGGACCTCACAAGGCAGTCACTCTGGTGAGCCCATGAGATGTAATCTCCTGCCTTTTCTCTAGCAGCACTGACACTTGTTAGCTTTAGCCATCAGTAGGCTGGCTATACTTTAAAATGGGGCAAAATGGGGTGGGGCTCTTTGGCCTCCCGACAGACTGGGCCCAGGGCAAATCAACTGGCCCTGTTGTCTTGAGTTGCAAATGGCCCTGGCTCATTAACAATGGGTCTATACTGGAGGATACGATTCTGTCCTGCTTAGAGGTCTGGCCTGACTCGAACCAGGCTGGCAAGGCCTGTTCTGGCTGCAGGCCTCCTCCTCTGGAAAGCCCTCTCCACAGGGCCTGACCTGCTTGACCTCTGCGCTGCCCTGCAGCTCGAGGTGCCCACCTGTGTCTTCCAGGTGAGGGAGCCTCGGGGCCCTGTTTGGTCCATCCGTGCCACCTGACACTAGTGCGAGTCCTCCAGATGCTGGCCCCTGGCCAGGACAGCGCCTGAGCCGGACCCGTCCCGGGTGAGCACCCTCGCTGGGCACATAGCGGGCAGCAGGGCCTGTTCTGTGCCCACAGACACTAACTGGGCTCCCCCTACAACCACCTGTGTGGGCAGCTAAGCTAAAACCCCGTTTCATAGCTACAACACGGTGGAACAGAGACAGCATCCTGGCCAAGGTCACACAGCTCCCAGTGACAGGCGTGGCTTGAACCCTGGCTGATACTGGTGGTGACAAGCTTCCAGGAAGAGAGGTCTTGAGTGGCCTCCTGCCCCTGCCAGTCCCATCGGCACACCCCTCCCAGCCCTGCTCTGTTGGCTATGTGCCTGGCATCGGCCATCCTGTTAAAGCTGTGACTTTTCTGAGCTTGTCTGTGCTCCCTGCCTGCCTGCAAGCTCCCTGAGGGCAGACCCTCCCTGTCCCCAGACAGAAACTGTCACAGACGAGCCACTCTGCGTGTGCTACGGAAATGACAAAATATGGGGGGGTGAGGTGTCACCCGAATGATGCCTTTCTCTGTTTAGATTTCCCAGTCATAGCAATGAGGCCTCTGACTGATCTCCGCTGACTGTGTACGTGCGTGTGTGTGCACGTGTGTGTGCATGTGTGTTGGCCTAAGTGCCACTGGGCATTGTGTGCATATGTGTGCACGCATATCTGTGCCTGAGAGCCTGTATGTATCACATGTGCACAAGTGCATTGTATGTGTGGATATGTGTGTGCTACGATTCATGTGAATGCATGTGCATGTATGTCTGTGTGCACACATCTGTGGACATGTGTGTGGGAGTACATGTGTGCCCTGTCTGCACAGGCATGACAGTCCATGTACGCACATGTGTTTGCCCTTGTGTGTCTGTGTGCATGCATGTGCTTTGTGTACCTTGTGTTTGCACAGCTGTGTACACACATGTGCACGAGTGTTTGTGTACATGTGTATGCCCATGTGCACATGTGTGCTTGAGTGTCTTGTGAGTGTGTGTGTGTGTGTGTGTGTGTGTGTGCGTGCGTGCGTGTGTGCATGTGTCCTAACAGAGCTGGGAGCTAGCAGCCCGCTGGGCTGGCTGGCCCCAGCTGCCCGTGTCTCCGGCAGCCCAATCATGCCTGACAGATTGATTAGGGGAGAAAGTCGCTGCGTCTCAATTGCAACAGACAGAGCAAGCGTGTCTCCACTTAACCTTTCCCTTCACACAGGAAGGAAAGGGTTGCAGGCCAGGGCAGAGGAGGGGAGCAGGCATGGAGGGTGGGCCGAGGTCTTCAGAGAGGCAGGGGAACAGGGCTAACACAGTGGCGTGGGGGCAGGAGTGGGGGAGCCGTGGGAGGAGGCCGGAAGACAAGGGAACAGATGTCCGGCCGGGCTGGTGTGACAAGACTGGGCTTGTCTCCACCATGTGATTCAAGGAGCCCCAGGCCACAGATGTCCTCCCTGGGGCTGAGCATTGTCCACCTCTCCCTGAGGGACAGTCGGTGGGTTGGTCCCATGCCTTACAGGTGGAGATCAGAAGGGCCTGAGGAGAGTGATCAGACCAGGCCCAGGCCCTCAGCGGGCCATGCTGAGGGTCACCAGCCTTTAGCTGGGACCAGAGAGGAGGAGTGCTAGGTTAAGAAGTCTGCAGGGGACCCCAGGAAATGGCACTTGGCCCCTCCTCCCTTGACAGGAAAGGATTCCAGTGTAGGGAAGGAACTCCCTGCCCCAGGTCAGTTATCACTTTGGTGGCACGTATGCTGGCTGGGAGCTGAACCAGGCAGGTACCCAGGAGACGGGTGAGAGTGGGCGCTGGGGCCCGCCTCGTCGAGCACCTTCTGGTGTCTGCCCGCTCTGTCCTAGAGGCCTCACAGGAGAGAATCCAAAGGGCCTGTAACCACAGTCCAAGCAGGCCCTGAGAAGTCACTGGCAGACTGCCTGGACCTGGGGCCTTCCTGCCACCCTGCCAGGGTCATAGGAGGCAAAGGAGACCCAATATTTCATCTAGCTCACCGTGTGGGGTGAAGAGACCAGTGCTTCTAGCCACCCGAACACTACTCATGTTCTGCCTCATTCCATTTATGAAATGAGGAAAGTCTAGTGGCAGGTATTATGCCCCACAAGCCGCACTCTGTATTATCTTTGTGTCAAACGTGTACACGTTACTGGTTAACCAGGGTTAAAAATTAGGTAGGTAGATAGTTAGATATGTACAGAGAGATATATAGTATAATCGCAAACACTATTTTAGAATGCTTAGGGAATAAAGATAAAGCTAGTTAGAGCCAAAAGAATGAACAGTGGTCGTTATTGGAGAATTGGATCTGGTTTTTTTTTATTTATTTATTTTTTGCCTGCCTTCAACTGTACAATTAGAACAAGGGACGTTATGCTCCCAAAAGCTGTATGCTTGGTTTTGACGACACACAGAACCGCTCTTTGGTTGACACACTTAGCCAACCACCTGAAAAAGAAAACTCAATAAAGTAGTGGCTGCGTTTCACAGCCTTCAGGGATTCCTGTGTTTTTCCTGCTCCCTCTCCCCTCCCTGGGTCAAGCCAGCTGCATGATCTAGATGGAGGTGAAGGGTAGGGAAATTGTATGACAACAAATAAAGACGCTCTTCCTGCCATCCCTCGCCCCATGCAGAGAAAGAGGAAGGGATGGTCGCTCTGTGGGATGCTCTGGGTCTGGGTGGGAGGCCCTGGGAATGACACACAATGACATCGGCTCATGAGTCAGCAGGCGTGGTTAAGGCCTTCAGAATCTGTTCCCCTCTGTGTCCCTGGCTGAAATCTGGTTTTGTTCTGCTCCCAGAGCCCACCTGTGCACTGCAGCGGACCCATGCCCTTGATTAGTCCCCTGTGTTTCTCAGAGGAGCTCTAACAGCATTGATTAAGGATCTAGAGCGTGTCCGGCCCCAAGGGATATGTGCTCTGTGGGGCCCCGGATGATAGGACTTCTAAAACTCTTTCCCACGTATCCCAACGTCCCCCAGCACGGTGGCATCCCAGCGAAGGAGCCCCAGAAGCCAGCTGCAGTCACTTCATTTCCCTGTCAGTGGCTGAAGAAAAGGCAGATTGTTATGGGCAGAATTGCACTCCTGCCTAAAAATATATGTTGAAATCCTGAGTATGAGTGACTCTTTTGTTATCCAGAAATAGGGTCTTTGCAGAGAGAATCAAGCTCAGATCATGTTGGTTCAAAAACGAGGGCAGAAAAAGATCAAAGAAAGAGGCAGCCCCATCCAGATTTGTAGGCGGCAATGCCATAAGAAAGGGAGCTTGCTACGAAGACATGTGTGGGGTGGCAGCAGAGTAAGCAGATCTGCACCTGATCCCCAACTCTTAGTGTGTATGTAGACAGCTTAACTGGGCTCAGTTACCTATGTCGCCAGGTGATCTCAGCGCCGCCATTACTGTCTCAAGATCATTCTTGGGGCAGCTTCTAGCCTGGGCAAGGGCGGGGGCACGGAGAGGGGTCTCAGCCTGCTCAGGTTCAGCTCCAGGGGTAACCAGTGATCCCGTCCTCTCCAACAGATATGCTCATGGGCCAGTGTGACTGGTGTCCTTACAAAAAGAAATTTGGACACAGATGCAGACGTGCACAGATGAAGACAATGTGAAGACACGAGGGAAGAACGCCCTGTGAAGACGGGAGCGATGCCCCTGAGTCCAGGAAGGGCTGACTGCACAAAGCCGGAAGAGCAAGAGCAGATTCTTCCTCGCTGGCTTTCAGAGAGAGCATGGCTCTGCTGAGAGTTCGGCCTCCAACTTTTATCCTCCAGACGGAGAAGACAATTAATTTCCGTTGCTTTAAATCATCCAGTTTGTGAGCCTCTGCACAGCAGCATAGGACATGGATCAGCATGTGACCCACTCTGGCCAATGATATTAAAGGAAAATTTGGAGAAAATGCTTTGCAGCCCAGCAATAAAATAAATTCAAAGGAAACACTGGTTTTTCTAATGATGATATTGTTGGGCCTGCAGGTGATGGTGGGAAATGCTGCAGCCATCTTGTGATCATGAGATAAGAAGTTAATATAATCAGCCTATAGAGAAAGTCTATAGAAAGAGCCTGGGTCGTTGATGATTATTGTTGAGACTTTGAAGTAACTAGTCCTGCAACTCCTCAACCTTGGGATCTCTTTTTGTGTGAGATAATAAATTACTTATGTTTGAAAACATAAATCGAAAGAGAAAAGGAAAGCAGGCAGGAATGAAGTCAGGAAAGGAAAGGAAGAAGCATTTTATGTATTTAATTGTTCATTCCAGTAGTTCCCTGGTCTTGGGTTGTGACCTTGGGATGTGCATGGACTGCGTCTGGTGGCCTTATGCACTAGGCCACCAGGACATGCCATATGTTTGAAATCATTTTGAGCTTGATTTTCAGTTTCTTATATTAAATGGCAGCCTCAGGGAGACACTACAGTATCTCAATTGGTCAATAGTCTCTCAGTCTAAGGCCAGCAGTGGATGTCACTGGAGAAGCTAGTAGCTATTAATAACTCAACTTAGAAGCAACTAACCTTAATTTATCTATATTAGGTGAGCATTCTCCCTCGCGAGAAATAAGAGAAAGTACCTGGTTGCTTTTGTCTTAGTGAATCTTAATTTTCCAGATACACTCACAGCATCGTAGAGAGTCACAATCTCCCTGAGTGGGAGGGGAAAATGGTGTCTCATGCAGCAGTTTTCAAAGCCTGGCCTGTGACCTCTGGGGATCTCTGAGATCAAACAATTCTTATAATAATTCCAAGATGTTGTTTGCCTTTTTCACTCTATCTTCATGAATGTGCCACAGCATCCTCCAGAGGTTGCCTGACATGTGCTATCATAGCAGATTGAATGCAGAAAAAAGGTGAGAATCCTGCTGTCTTCAAGCGAGGCCAACAGTGAAGAGATTTCCCCCAAAAAACATAAAAGAAAGCAAGGTCTATTTCTAGTCTTAGAAATTCTTTTTGCAAAATAGTTATTTTTCATAAAAAGATTTTTTTCTTATTTGTAATGAGTTTATCATTATTTTAAAACAGTAAATATTTTTTCAACTGCTCAGTAGATAAAAATAGATATAACGCACATAAATCAAAGCTCTTTTAAGTCCTCAGTAATAATGAAGAGTGTAAAGGGCGTCTTATGACCAAATGCTTTAGAATTGCTGATTATGTGATACTGTGCCCATCACAACTGACCCAGAGCAATATATGTGATGGGGATGGGGTGGAAACTGGACCCACTCAGCATGATAAAAACAGACATTTGCATATGCCTACCATGGGCCTGGCAAGAGGTGGACAATTTTCACCAGTTACCTTTCCTAATTCTCGTATCAACCACTATCCTTTCAACTTCCCTATGAGATAGACAGCTAGATACTACAATCCCCATCTTGCAGATGAGAAAATCATGGATCTGGCAAGATAGTTCCCTGCCCAAAGTCTTATAGCCAGTCAGTGCTATAATCAGGGTTCAAATCTGACCCCAAATTGGATGTCTGTAACTTCTGTGGTCTCACATAGTCAGGGACTTACAAATAACAGCACTGTGCAAACTTCAGTCCAAACTCTGACTAGTTCTCTGGACCTTGTTATATTCATCTGTAAAAGGGGCATGAAAATAGCTAAGTTGTGAAGATCATCAGAGATAAATAATATGAGAGCAATTTGTCAATAGTAAGGTTGGTGTGATTATTTTTATTGGAGACCTGCGGTGCTCTTTGTAGGAACCATTCTTAGGACTGTTAACTGGTTGTGAAAATTAAAAACACAGACTCAGTTCATGCTAGAACACATGCATGCTTATGAACATACATGCCCACTGGTAAAGTGACTGTTGGCATCTGCACATTTTTATATTAGTGCTAAGAGATATGTTCAATTTGTAAGTAAGCTAGTAAGCGCTCTCTCTCTCTCCTCTCTCTCTCTGTCTCTCTCTCACACACACACACACACGCACGCACGCCCGCACGCTTGCACGCACCATCCCAGCTGCTGAACAGAGTTAATAAAGGCACCAATAACCCCACAGCGAGGATAAGTGTCAGTCCCAGATGCTGGGCGTGGGTTCCACCTGTCTCTGGACCACAAATAGTCAATAGCACTGGAGATGTAACAGGAATTGGCTGGCCTCTTCTTCTGAGTCTTCTTCTCGGCACAAAATTAAATAAGCACAATTTCCAGGCACTATTTTGTGAGGCAAGTAATAGAGTCTGAAGCGATTATTAGATATTAACTGTAGCAAAAGTGCTGAAGTGAGATGTGCTTTGAGAACGCTAAACTGTGAGCCCAGGGGAGAGGAGCCCCGAAGCCAGGATGGCTGGACCCCTGGAAGAGCAGGCAGTATGTCTAACTCCAGCCCTACTGGCTGTGCCTGGGCAGCACCAGTGTCCTCCAGCCCTGCTCCTGAACTGGGGTGAAGACTGCCTGGCTCAGGAACACAGTGTGCCAGCAGCCCACCCTAACTCATAGCTATCTGTGTCCTTCAGCCAGTCTCTCCCCTTCTCTGGGTCTCAGCCTCTGCTTCTGTGTCCTGAGGTTGACCAGATGACCTGTCTATCTCGGTGGTCCTGACATTCAAGGTCCCCTGTAGCTACCCCACATGGGCTGGCAGTCAAAGGAGCAGGAATGAATGATGGGAGGAATGAATGCTTTCATACCTCTTATGAGCCACCAAACTCCCCCAGAAAGCCTCCCAGAGCATATGCATAATGGATCGGGGCAGTCAGGGCCAGCTCTTAGAGGAACAAAGACCAAGAAAAGGAGATGGACACAGAGGGAGAGACCCATGGAGAGAGGGGATGAAGACATCTCTCTGCACCTAACCCTCCACGATGCTCTGGCCCTGGCCCCCTTCTGCCTGCACACCTTTGTCCCTAAAGCCCCCTACTTCCGACACCCATCTCCCCACGACTACCCCTACCCTCCACCTCCTAAACCCATGCCCCTTCTCTAGCTGCTAGCTGGGACTCTCTGGAAACTGAGCCCCACTCCTGCTTCTCACAGTGGCTCCTCTCCTGCACGCTTGGAAACACCAGGATCATCTCTGTCATTCACCAGAGTGGGCCTTCAGGCCAATGGCCTATCTGAACTGGACCTCAGTTTCCTCATTTGTCACTCAGGGCTAACAAGGAAACTTCACAGGGTGCTCTGGTGATTAAACATGAAGGCACTTTGAAAGCTGATATGACATTTACATGCTTTAATTTAGCTACATGGTGCTGGATTTGATCTAATTTCATTATAGCCATCAAAGCCCTTTTGAAAATGGTGAGGTTTATACACACAGGCCAGTGTTGGGGAGGGGACCCGTTCATCTCCCAGGGGCCCTTTGATTTTATACACACACACGCACGCACACACACACACACACACACAAATGCACACACATGTACGCAGGCACGCACACACACATTCAACTGTGATTCCAGAAGTGAACTTGGGAGAAGGTAGCTAAGAGGAAAGGGTGGGGTCCTTCCCAGGGAGGAAGGAAGCGGGTGGAGTTGGGGAAAGAGAAGAAGAGGTCTCTGGATGCAGTCCCTCCGTGTCCTCACCTGAATGTCCACTACTGGGTTGGAAAATGCTCATCACTGGTTGGAGGGTATGAAATACTCATGGGAAATGCCTCCTTAGTCACACAAATTGTCTCACTCTGGAGACTCTGCTCCCCCAAGTTGGGGAGGCAGACAGAAGTTCTTCCCTAACAAGGGAGCAGAAGCACTAGGATATGAGGCCTTCAGGGACTCAGGAAGCCAGAAGAGGCTGAGCTGGGACCAGAAATCCCTGGCAGGAGTGTTCACTGGTGGCAATGTTTCCTTGGGCACCTTAGTTGAGCACCTACTGCCTGCCATTCTAATCCACTGACCAAAGAGCATGGAAAAACTGGGGGCGTCCAGTCCATGTCTGGTCCAGCTGGTGGACTGAGTGCAGCAATGAACTGAGTGTCTAGCAGGAGCCTCTACGTCATACAACAGTGTGGCAACTTGTCCAACTGCACAGAATCCTGTTCCTTCTACTGTGGGGAGTGGGGTCCTGTATCCCTGCAGGGATGTGTTCTCCACAATCTATGCCTCTCTGTAGTCTTGATTCTCTAGACCCACGTCCTTTTATCCTCTCTGGGGACAACACAGGGCAGGAGCTTCAGTAGTCGCTGGAGGGTTCACTGACCTGAATTGCAAACAGGTGTCTGGGCCAGAGGGAACTGGTAAAGGGTGCTGGGGGAGGGCAGGGGAGCAAGGAGCTGGCTGGTGGCCCATTCTTTGCTTTGTGATCAATCTCTTGACAGGGCAAGCAGCAATACTCCTTGGAGGAGAGTTGACAGTTTTCCAGGGGATGCTTCAAAAGCTCTGGCTGGGTAGAGACTAAGAGAGCAGATGTGTGAGCTCTTTCAGACTTGGGAATGGCGAAGGGAAGGGGACTGAGTTATGCCGTGCCTCCCGTGTGTCTGAGCTGCTTGGTTGTAGGCTGTCTGGGGACAGAGGAGAGGATTAGATACTCTGGAGACTCTGCTAGGCCTTGATGCTGAGACGGCCGGGGAGGCTTCCAGAGGTGTCATTAGCTGAGCACCTATCATGTGCTATAACGGCACGTGCCATCTCATGCAGTTTGCATCGCAACCCTGCAAGGTCATCACTGCCATGCTTTGTAAAGAGGAGGCTCCGTAACTTGCCCAGTCACAAAACTAGTAATGAGCGCAGTCAAAATGTGAACGCAAGTGCTTGGACTTCAACATCAATACTCTTCCTGCTTCCCCAGGTCACCTCTCTGAAATCAGATAACCTGAGGAGGACAGGGAGTCAGGATGAGTGTCTGGGTCTACAGCCACGTGAATCCAGTTCTTCCAGTTTCTGGGCCCAAACTCACCTTTGGGGGAAGAGAGCTTGATAATTTACAAAGATGAAGGAAAACGTGTTCCCCTTGAGCCATTCCCTCGCTCCTTCATGTGACAGATGCTCACAGTCTCACTGCCTGAGTCACACGCACCCATAAACAGTATAAACATTGATCCGCATCGTTCATATTTACGGCCGCTGCTGCAGCGGAGTCCTCAAGCGACAGCTTGAGTCCATTTCTTTGTCGACAGACAGAGGGGTCAGGGGAAGGATCAGCAGCATGAGGCCACCGGGGGCAATGCTCTGGGTGCAGGGGGCTGGGCAGAGACTACTCCAAGGACCCTCAGCCATTAGGCAGTTTCACAGGCTCTTGACCCCTTGACACAATACACAAAAGGAAGACGGCAAGGCTGGTGGTGGTCGATATGGGGTGTAGCTTCCCAGGAGAGAGGAGGAAACTTTGGATTTGTTCTGCGCCATATTCCTCTTGAGGCAGGAGAGAGCCATTGAGAAATGTGGAGGACACGTGGCACAGGCTTGGACGATGAGCTGGAACCGAAATGGGTACACAAGAAGGAAGAGGCTAGAGAGTAGAAGAGGTAAGTCTGAAAAGAAAGGAATTCCCGGCATTCTCTCTCCTCCTTCCTTGGCTCAGGTGGAAAGGGAAAGTCCTCACTTAGCGCCACCCAGCTAGGGACCACGTCGCCCACAAATGGCATTGAACGACTGGCTTGGGGTTCCAGTAAGCAAGTCAGCTCTTATAGTGCCCTTGAACATCGGTGGCACCCTCTTTGGAATGGTCGTCCTGTCAAGTAGACAGAGAGGGAGGGAGGGGACAGCAGATGAGCAGGGTCCACCCCTACGATCAGCAGCAGGACTGAGCTCATGCAGGTGTCTCCCACCCCAATGATTCCACCCTCCCTGCCCCAGAAGGGACAAGATAGTGTTTGCACTAGCAAAGTGGCCAGCGTGTCTGCACTTACATGTGAGATGTGTAGAAGAAGGTGAACAAGATGGGCGGTTAGGGGAGGGTGTTTCAGCCTGGGCACCATCAGACTGGGGCAGGATAACTCTGATGTGGCAGCTGTCCTGTACAATGGAAGATGTTTAGCATCATCACTAGTCCCACTGACATCCCAGTGTGACCATCAAAACTGTCTCCAGACCTTGCCTGAATGGTCCCCAGTTGAGAACCACTGTTCTCAGAGCCATTTGCTTCCAGGAACAAGTTTTCACAAATGGCAATTCCACCTTCCTGGGTCTCTGGAGGAACCCACTGTCAGGCTGGCCTCAGTATATAGCCCACCCTGTCTCCTATCTGATGGCATATTTCCAGAAGCACCAAGGAGGAGAAATTTATATAAATGGTAAAGACGGATACATTTCTTCTACCTCTGAGTTCCCCTTCCCAGCTTACTCTGCCCCAGGGGACATGGGCACTTCTGTCTGTCATTTGTGCAAGGGAAGCTGCATGTCCACATGCAATCTTGACCAGGGCTTGGTGACCCTCCATGTCTCTGCTCTTCCCTCCATGGATGGAAGGGGCTGAACTGGAAGACATCTGGGTTTTCAGCCCCACTCTGATGAGCCCAGTTCTGAGATCTTACTCTGAGATTATAATGAGAAGAAAGCCTGAGCTTGCAGTGCATCTAGGATATGCAGAGCAAGCTGTGAATTCCCCCACAGTTGTCTCTTAATTACCTGAAAGGGTATAGGCAAACATTGCTAATTCTAAAGGAAAAGGAAAACCCAAACTTAATGTGACTGACCAGTGAATGCAGCACGTGCCCCTCTCTCTCCAGCTTTTCTTCCTCCCTCCCACTCTCTCTCCCTTTCTCTCTCTCACACGTACCTCTGTAATAGAAGGGAAAGCCCCTGGACCCACAGAGAAACTCAATTTGAGAACAATCCATTCACACTGCAGAACTGATCAAACACTTAACTTGATTAATTTTAGCAATGAACACAAGTTTAATCAGACCTGAATGCCTAATGGGCGAGACTCTGTCCCCTCCAACCTCAGACTCTCCCCCAAATCCTAAGGAAGATAACACCTCTGCCTTCTGTTCTATATCTTCCCATGACTCTTCCCATAGTCTCTGCTTCTCTCAGTCTCGGTGTCTCTCCATTTGCATGGATCACTGTGTCTCCGTGTCTCTGTCCCTGCTCCGCTGTATCTCTGGCTCTCTCCCTCCTTCCCACCAATCACAACAACTTGACATGGAGTGGAGGCTCCATCAGGAACATTATCTGCCTCTTCAGACCAAAGGGGTTTTCTTTGTGCATCTCCCTGTGATTCATCTTCAGAAGGGATCGATTTCTGGGCATCTACCTCTGCTTCTGCAGAAAAACTCTAAAGCGGCTGCTTCCCCACTCAGTCGGACCTCTGGCTCTACTTCGGCAGCCACCGGTCTGGTCTGCAGCTCACTTGCTTCTGCCCCTCCCTTGCTTCTGCCCCTCCAGGAGAAAAACCACCCGGCGGTGGGAGGGGCCTCTGACACCACCAAGGTCCATTTACAGCTGTTTCTTGGAAGAAACAGTGCCCAGACTCTGGGCCCTGGGACAGAAACCTGACCAGTGCCCAGCCCCCTCTGCCCAAGAGGAGGTCGGGGTCTGCTCTCAGCATCGTGAGTCTGTGTGGCTTTGAAGAGACCTACAAGCTGCTTCTTTTTCTCAATGAGCTGTAAGGGGACCAGGAAAGGTGCTGGCTCAAACCAGGCTGCTCAGGGAGATGCTGGAGGGGCTGGAGAGACCCCTGTGTCCTTCCACTCAACTGGCCTTTCTGGCTGAACTTGAAGAGTGGAGACTGGCTTGGATTCCCTGTACTGTGTGTGGGAGAATAAGGGGAGCACCCAGGGCTTGCTAGGAGGAGACTGCAAAGGCAGAATGAGGTGCTAGATGGCCTTGTCACCAGATTTGCTCCCTGGAGTTTCTTCCAGGGTCCCCAGTTTTCCTGCTTCAGAGAGACTCAGGGGGAAGGTGGGACCTCAGAGCATCATCCGCACAGGGTAACAACAGAATGTTAAAGACAGCAGACTGTGCTAGGGTCACCGATCCTGGCCTCCCCTCCTGTCTGTTGGTTCAAGACCAGCTCTGGGCTGGCTGCTTCAGAAGCAGCTGCTGACTGCTTCAGGCACACCCCTCTGTTTGTGTCTCTCCAGCAGCTGGGCCTTGTACCTTCTGAATAGACAGCTATTTCAGATGGGACTGTGCCAAGTCCCAGGGGATGAAACCTGCTGAGTCTCACTGGGCTGTGATATCCCATTCCCTCTTGCCAGTGATTAGCAGGTAACCCTGTTCTGGCCAATAAGATGATGAGAAATCCAGAAGCGAGGCAGCCCTCTCGTAGCCTGAAAGCAAGACTTGGCCACCCACAGAGTGGGAGACGGGAGACCCCTGGGGCCGGATGACGCCCTTGAGCTGCATCAAGCCTAGGGGTACAGCCTGTGGGCCTCTGGGTACGTGACCTGAATATACCCCTGCAACTGAAACCACTTTGGTCAGATTTGATTACCTGCTGCCTAAGAAACTATTCTCACTGCCCGCTTGCTCCTAAGACCGGGTGTAGGCCAGGAGAGCCACTCCCCTCTGAAGCTACCACATCACACCTCAGAAAGGCGGCTTGGTAAAGCTCGAGGAATGGAAACATTCTTTGCACCAGGTCTCAATGACCCACACACAATTCACTCTGACTCACTGTGCATTTCAAATCAAAATATATTTAGTATTGAGCCCTCACTCTCATCAAATGGAAGACACAACTCCAATCACAGCCTCTAGGAACTCCCCCTACATAGGCTGACCTGTGCTTTCTTTTCCAAAGGGACATAATAACAGGTGGAACTCTCAGACACCTCTGCAAGAACCCAAACATTCTATCCCGGGGGAAGGCTTGTTGAACTTCATGTCTGGCTGGGGAGGCTCCTAGAAAAGGCGGTGAGAAGCTGCATAGACAAGGTGACTCCCTGGAAAGGGGCAGCCACCCCAAAGCCTAACAATAGGAGCAGGGTGGCAGGGCTGTGGTTCCAAGATGGAGAAGTAGGCATGTGAACTCCTTTGCTTTTTAAAAAGAAGGCAGACAGGCTCGACTAAAGGCAAGCAGACAGGCAGGAAGAAAGAGGAGGAAGAAGCATTTTTTTATTTATTCAGCTGTTCATTTTGGTGGCACCCCTCCCCTCCCCACCCCACCCCGGGTTGCAGTCCTGGATCCTCAGGCTTTTGTGTGGACTGCGCCGCAGCTGTAGACTTAACCTCTGAGCCACCCGGGTACACCAGAATTTGAATTCTTGATGCACATTAGCTGTATGACCCTGGACACTTCGCCTCCCTTCTCTGTGTTTCCACAGACTCAAGAGTGAAATGATGACAGTAACATCGCCTAGGTTTGCTGGGAGGCACTTAGACGGCACTTAGAAGAGGGTTAGAGAAATCATAGCTGACACCCAGCGTAACTCTGCAAAATTCCCAGCAGAAGGCCTCAAGGACGCTGCCGAGAAAGGGAGTGATTCTGTCCACTGAGGCATCAGGGCTGAGCACCAGCACTTCTGACAGCACTAACTTTTGGGGAGCCCACTTGTGCATGGGGGGGCAGAGTAGAGTGGCCCTAAGCCCACGCCTGCCTTGCTGGGATGCACGGGAGGGAACTGAGCTTTCCACGGGGTGGGCCCCTATCGGATCAAGCAGCACACATTCCTCGGTCGTGCTGGAGAGCTGGCGATGCTGGGTTCTTGCTGCAGCCAAGCTAGTGGCCGGCTGTGCAGTGTAAGAAGCACGTTTCACCATGCACAGTGGAGCTTCCCATGGAGGATGGAACTCGCAGCCCCTCTGTCCTGGGAGGAGTGGGCTCTGCGGGGTGGGGGACGCCAGGGTTGCTGTCCTGGATTGCTGCTGCCACCCCAGGTCCGGACTCCCCTGTGGACGTGCCCAGCGCGGGGAAGTTCTGAGTTGAGGAGTGAGCGAAGTGGCTCATTTTCAAGTCCAATTCCCCACTTTAATTGAGTTTTGCTGAAAAGCCCAGTGCAAGCACTTTTCCTGCCATTTTGCCAGATTTGATTCTGGCTGATAACACAAATGCGCGGGGCCCTGAAGATGGATTAGAGCTGTTGGCAGTGAGAGGGGATGGTGTGGATGAGCAGCTGGGCCAGGGTTAGGGCAGGACAGGCTGCTCCTGCCAGGGAGGGCTCCTGTCCACGTGGCTGCCTCACGACCACCTGCTCTTACCGCGACTTGGGCCGCTGCTCTTTGTCTAAGACTGCAGCCAACTTTTCAAGAAGTGTCATTTCAAGTTTCTTTCCCTGGGGTCAGGTTCCCTGGTCAGGAGCAGGACCGACGGCGTGGGGCACTGAACTGGAGAGCTTTGATGAGGGGGCTTGAGAAACTGGGCTGGGAATAGTGGTACCAGTGGGGTCTGGGTGAGGCTGCAGACTTTTGCACTGATTAAGATGGAGCAAGTCTCTCAGACGTGGGAAAACCTTTGTGGGCTCCTTTTCAAGGAGAGCTGACCTCCACTTCCTTACTGGCAGAGGAACTGCAGGAAAAGCTTTCTCCCACATCACTCATCCCCATGCACGGTATCCCACACACTTCAACAGGGCAAGAAAATATGGGCTGTTAGAGTCATCAGTGCTGGCCTAGCAACATAAAGCAAACTAAAACCCAAATGGGAGGAAAATGATCCAGCCGCCTGGCAGACAATCATTACCATCTTATGAAAGAAACTCGTCATTTTCTCTAAATGGAAGATTCTTATCTTAAAAAAAAAACAACCTTACTGCAACTTGAAGAAATAAAGACTCCACAACAGTTCTAACTCTGACCCCTGAGGAATTCTGGATAAATACACCTTAGATTCTCTTTTGATATTACATCTTTTACAATAAAGTGTTTTAGACATAAATCTTATAACTAATAATAGAATGAGCACCGTGGACTGACCAACCAGTTCCTGACATTAAACAGTGTCGTTTCAGTCGAAGACCTGATGAACTCTGTCTGCTCCCGGGCCCAGGGCCGCCAGGCTCCCGAATCTGGTGTGTGTCACGCCCACTGCGGTGCAGGTTCAGCTCTCTTACCACCACATATGTACCCATAAGCATGCACAGTTCTGGCCTGTACGCTTTAAATTGTATAAAACAGCATAGTAGCTACAACCTTCTGCAACCTGCCTTTCTCGATCCAGCACCACCCATGCTCATCCATGCAGCCTGCTTCCCTGCTTTTCTGACACGTGGCTGGACGTTTCAGTTTTCTCCAATCGCTGTTATTGTGCAAGAATCTCAGACACAGCATCAGAGCTCACGTCTCTGCACGCACACCTGAGAGAGACAGAGCCTTGGTACAAGCTGGATGGGGAGTGACTGACAGGAGAGGCGCCCAGTGCCTTCTGTAAGGTGACGGGGGGAGTAGAGCAAGCGTGTGGCACTGGTGGAGAGTCTCTGTGTCTACCCGGCAGGGCACACTGTGCCAAGGGCAGTGGGACCCTCCCACACAAGGTCGGACCTTCGTCAAGAAGCTTTGACCATTGCTCGACATCCCCCCAAAGAAAAGGTGGGCAGAGTAATGTGGTGTGTGTGTGTGTGTGTGTGTGTGTGTGTGTGTGTGTGCGTGTGGTCCTTGGGAGTAGAGTCTTCATTGGTCTTTCTTGACCGGTGCATCCCAGGACCTAAAACAGAGCCTGGTCTGCATCTTCATCCAGTAAGTATTTATTGGCTGAATGCACACCGCGTGTGAGTGTGTATATATGAGTGCATGTCTGTGTGCTGGGCACAGATGTGCTTTCCCGGTCAGCAGGGACCTGGCCTGCACCCCAGTCCCTCAGTGCCAGTGGAACCGCAGACCCTCTGATCATGAAGGAAAACTGAGAAGTCTGAACCATGAAACCCAGGGTGTGCGCCGCCTGCGTTTCTGGGGAAGGATCTAAAATGATGCTTGGTGATTAGACAATAGGATAAAGCTAAAAGAAAGCCCAGAGGAAGGCATGTGGTCATCTTCCCAACAATTGCAAAATTCCTTCTCAGCACGTTTGGAGAATGAGCAAAATTAAAGCCAAAGAATTAACAAATGGCAGAAAAAGGGAATTAAATAGAGAAGAATGAGGGAAAACTAATACTGACAAACGATACACTGCAGTCAAATCTTGGGTAATAATTGCCTAATTGGAGAGACTCTGAGATTCCCCGAATTATGCTGCCCGTGACCTTAGACCATAACCCACAGCAGTCTGGGGACAACCCAGGAAAGGCGATGCTCTCAGCTGTTTCTGATTGTGTCCCCATGATAGGAATGTAACAAAGGCAGATTCCTCCAGGAGGGCCAGCGAGGTTGGTAGTGGGAAGGGAGCCATGATAGAGGACAGGGGCTCAGAGGTGACTCGGGAATGTAGGAGCCTGTGGGGGACAGGGCCTGAGTGCCACTACCCATGCAGAGACCAGGCTCAGCCTGTGAGTAGGAGTAAAGGAGTAGCATTTGGAGCTCAGAACCAGTCTCTGGAGAGAGCAAGGCAAGCCTTTGTCACAAAGTCTGAAATCAGAAGTCTCTGGTCAAATCTGGGCCAAGCTGTTTGCAGTCTTTTGTGAAATGGGACTACATTGTATCTGGGTAACATTGTATCTGGGTAACATTGACATAGTCTTCCTGTCTGCATGGGGCCAGGTGTTACTCAAGCCTGTTTGCTCCTGTGTGTAAGGTTCCTAGCTCTGCCCTTCTTACAGGCGAGGGCAGCACTGATGGGAGGGCAGCCCCCGGGAAATGCCTCAGCCGGCCAGTGGTGCTTGGTCTTCAGTTACCGTGGGCGGCCAGGTAGGCCAGGTAGGGCGGTCTAAACACATTGTCCCGGCACAGAAATGGGCCAGGGCTTGAGAAAGTCAGCACAGGTCTCAGAACCAAGGCGGATTCTGCTTCTGAGACCTTGAAGCGGGCTGTGTATTTCTCTAGCACCCTCTCACTGAGGGTCCCCCAAGAACCAGTCCACTGGTCTGAGCACTGATGTGGGTCCTGTGCTCTTCCGGGAGCCCACCAGGTCTGTGGGTTTATCCATCCCTCCGGCTCAAGCCCTGTCTCCCTCCGTCTCCATCATCGTCCCACTCCCACATGGGAGCCAAGCCCAGGATGCTCACCCATGGCCGTCTTGCCATCCCCACACCTTTCTCCTCACTGCCATCAATGTTCAGAAAAGCTGAGTCGAGGTTTCTTAAATACCTTGAAAAGTGAGTTGATGTGCTCCCCTGAGAAACAGCCCTCTGTGAAATCGGGGAGCCTGTGCCTGCATGCCAGTGGTTTCTGACCATGATCAGACCGGTGTAGCATCCCGAGAAGGAATCCCACAACCACGTGACACACGTGAGAGAAGACAGAGACACAGCACACACATGCACACACATGCTTGCACGCACACACGCCCCACAGAAGGCTGGCTCACAGCACATCTCGGCCCTGAGCGTCCCACAGCTGCACCCACGGGTGCTCATGGGATTTAGAGGTTCTGGGGAGCAGTTGACCCTGTGTCTCTCTGTGTGGCCCCTGGGGCACTAACTACATGCAGAAGCCTAGAGAGGCTCCAGGCTGCCATCGCTGCCTGCTGGCATGGAACTTTGACTGAAATCGGTGGTGGCGTCTCTGGTCTGGGAGGCTCTGTCACTGGGAGGGGGTGGCAGTGTGAGAAAGGAAGAGTCTCCAACAGACATGGGAACTCTGGGCTGCAGTCCAGAGCGTCGGTTCCTCTCTGACCCTGGTGATCAGGTCTATTTATTTCCAGCAGAACAAATAATCGATCATTATTTATTTTCTAAGGAAAACACTCCTTTGTGTGCTTTGTCACAAGCAGCAAATGCAGGGGGCTGAAGTCCTGGAAGAAGAAATGCTTGGGTCCCTGCCTCTGAGGTGGCATCTGGTCGCCACCCTGCTGCTCCCCAGAGGCTGTGGCAGGACAGGGGCTGGGGATCCTAGGACCCTCATCACCACTCCAGGGGGGTCTCCAGGACCCTGCTGCCCCCATCCCTAGTCCAATGGGCCACCAAACCCGTGGAGAGAGGTGCTTAGATCAGTATTGTGTGGTCTTCCTCCTGAGCGCCCTAGAACGACTCGACAGGCATCAGTGCCTGGGGCGCACTCTCTAGCTCTACCAATGGGGGGCCAAACCCCTAGACCTCCAGCCCCCCAGCACTTGCTTCTTGTGATTCCTGCCCCCTCTCCAAGAAGGACCTGTTTGTGCCCCACTGGGGACAGAAGTGTTCATGCTGGAGATCAATGGCTCTCTGGAGAGGAAACTCAGCCTTGCTGGGAGGTGGGGGCAGGAGGGGGCTGTTCTTCTGTCAGAGGAGTTGGGGTTTCGGAGCCAAAGAGGAGCAGCACAGAGCTCAGCAAGAGTGATTAGGTCTCTGGAGATTTATTCAAGGAAGGAAAATGAGCCGACACTCTTGGTCTCCACGCACTAAGGAAATTCAGCGGTGGAGATGGACAGGAGGGAAGCATTTCCTGGCACCACAAAGCTGATAAGCACCTTGGGGACTGGCGGTAATTACTTGTTTATTGATTGGCTGAGAGCAAGAGGGAAGCGTCTCCGAGTGGGCAAAAGGGAGGTGTTGGGGGAGGGCGAGGCAGTCAAGCCCACCTTCTGGAGCCTGAGCTGAGGGTCCTGAGACTGGGGGCAAGTAGTCCAAGCACATGTCCAAGACTCAGTTTCCTCACCTGCAAAATAGGGTGAAACCTCTTTGAGGGTAGTTTTGAGGGCAATGTTGCCGCAGGTTTATCACACGTGTACACAGTCCAACCAGAGTTAGCTCCCAGTGCTTCTTGTTTTAATCCCTCCCTTGCTGATTCTCCAGCCTCACGCACTAGGCTCCAGACTCTCCCGCAGCGTCTGTGAGACGCAGGAAGCCATGTGCACTGGGCATAAAGTTGTGTCTCTGAACACTGTTGCAGGTATCTCTCGCAGCCTGCATGTGGGGTCTGCGGTGAGGGACGCACAGATGGAGTCCCCTCAAGGCTTCTCACTCACATGTCTGGTCCGGGCCTGGTGTGGAGGCTGACTGCCATCTGCCCCGGCTGGGGCCCAAACAACCATATGTGGTCTCTCTGTGTGCACTGACTTCCTCACAGCATCGCATCTGGATTCCAAGAACAAAAGCAGGTGACTGGCGTGTGTGTGTGTGTGTGTGTGTGTGTGTGTGTGTGTGTGTGTGTGAGAGAGAGAGAGAGAGAGAGAGAGAGAGAGACAGCGTCAAGTGGAGGTTGTGTTGGTTTAAATGACATAGCTTTGGGGTCAGTCACCACTTCTGCCACATTCTTTCACTAGAAGCACATCACTGAGGTCAGTCCATAGTCAGGAAAGTGAGGGTCGACTTCTAGGAAGAGTGGGGCTACCAGATTTACAAATGTGCATGAAAATCACAACCACTCAAAACATTCTTTTAGGTAAACATTATTGTACCCAACACACAGAAGAGGAAATTGAGGTCCAGAGCATGTGCATAGTTTTCCCTAGAACACTTCCATTTCCATACAAAGTAAAATCAAAGAGTCCTACCTTCATGAATCTGTTATATACCAAGAGAAATACATCCTACCCAAGGGGATCTCAAGTCTGAGTGAAGACACAATTTTGTCCTCGGGGAGCCCCAGTCTTAAGAGACACAGCTCTGGCCTCAGGGCAGCCGTAGTGGTGTGGGAGCTCAGCCTCTCTTATCTCCAGGGATCCCCTATGCATATCTAAATGAATTGACTTTTATTGCAACTAGATTTGGCTATATGACCAACTTTCATCCGGTGGAATGTGCAAAGATGGTGAGTGTGCAACTGCAGGGAAAATTTCAGTAAAAGGAAGGGAACATGACCTTCTTCTGCTCTTCCTCTGCTCTGCTGGTTGAAATGTAAACATAATAGATGGGGCTCCAGCAACCATTTTGGACCATTGGGTAATATTGGTTGTGGAGGCCATGAATATGGAAGAATAGGATAGAAATAGCCTAGATGTTATATAACACTTTAGCAGTCTAGGATTGACTACTTCTGGATTTGTTAGAAATGAGAGGAAATAAACTATCTTATTTAAACAATTTCAATTTTGGTTCATCTTTTTGCTTTCTATCACTACAGGCTACACCTAAATCTAATGGACACATCCAGAGACTGAACGTGGCCCCCAGGCATATTTTATTTGCCCGGACAATAATGTTTCAATATTTCAAATTCAAATATTTTAAAACCAAGAGAGTTTTCATTAAAAAAAATTGAATTCTATGACTTCTGTTTCCAGCAATGCATGGTCCCTTCTGCTCAACACAGTTTCCACTGAGGTCACCTCATCCTATATTCCCCATTGTCCCTGCTGCCTCTGAGCTTAAGTCTCGAGGGCAGAGGTTCTTGTCGTCCACACTCAGCTCCATGGAAAGTCTCCTTGCCCTGCCTAGTCCCTGGTGAGCCACTGGGAGCCCGGGTGCCATCTCACCTTCTGGGACTATTTTGAGTCTGGCTTTCTAGCACAGCCATCAAGAACGAGGTTTTAGAGTTGGTTGGGTTTTTTTTGTAAAGGAAAGGTGCAGGAGGGAATGAAGGCGAGCAGACAGGCAGGAAGAGAGGAGGGAGAAGGACTTCATTTAGCTGTTCATCTTGGTTGTTGATCCCCGCCTGGGTCTCAAAGCCACCTCATTGGAATATATGTGAACTATACCAGCTGGAGGCCATGGATTTAACTTCTAAACCCCCAGGGCACACCAGGAGGGAAATTTTCAGGGCAGGAATGCACAAGAAGAAAAGTGGGACAACTTTCTGAGTCTGGGGCAAGGCTTGTGCTGGGTCACCAGCAAATCTATGACAGAGCAGACCAGAAGTCTGGCATCCAGAGTCCCAGCCCAGAGCGCCAGATACCTGAGTCTCCAGAAGTCTTTGTTAGAACAAAACAGTATTTTTCTGTTCTCCTGGAAAAAATTTTTTAAAAAACCACCTTCAAATCAGTCCCACTAAATCAATCCACTGTCTCCAAATCCAAGCAGTAGTGGGAATCCATGGACAGAATTCTGCATGCCTGTTATCTGGATAAAAACCTCCACCTGCCTTCCTCTTGTGGACCCAAACCTCTGAAATGCCCATCTTAAGGACAGAAGGAAGGCATCTCCCAGACAGAGCTGCTCTATTCCAGGCCCAGGCCAGGAATTCCTCCTCAGAGAGGATATGAGTTGGAGGTCTTTTATTTGGCACCCCCAGCTCTAGCGGAGAGTCTGGTATGTGGAGGAAAGTAAAGAATTGTCAAATAAGTACATAATGAATGAGTGAGTGAGTGAATGACTGAGTGAGAGTTCAGGACTATGTGACAAGCCCAGTGGGATGGGACAATCACAAAATCTCAGCTGCCTCTCTGAGCCTGCTGTCCTTAGGAATCACCAAACCCTCCTGAATGGAGGACTCTGGGGCTGCGGGTCCCACCCGCCCCTTTCCCTCCACTCGGCGGGCCCCTCTTGGGTCCCGGTGAGAGCGCAAAAGTAAATGCATGTTCCCCGATGGCTGGAGCAGCCTCCTTGACAGGGCCCCGGGCGGAGGTGCAGAACCTGCCACACCACAATGACCAACAGCTCAGGGCTCCACTATCAGGAGACCACGATTTGTCTCTACAGGCAGCAAAATTAACTGGAATGGCTAATTAATCAGAGAAATGTGCAACATCTCTGTTATTTTAATGCCTCGCCTACATGAATGCCTTATTGGTTTACTTGGAACTAATTCACAGCCGGGTCTTGAAACCCTTATCTCAGGGTTGCCAGCTCCAGGGTGGATGTGGAGCAAACTCCGCTGCTGATTGCCCAACCCCTCAAATCATCTCTGAGCACATTAGAGTCACATAAACAGGACTTGTAATGAGACAGTCCTACTTGGCTTTGATACTTTTAATTAGTGGCCTGAGAAAGGCAGAAACGGGAGGGACCCAGGAAAGACGGCTGGAGCCTGGGGAAGCACGGGCCTCACCTGCTGCAGAAACGAAGGCAAAACCAGCTGTCTTGCCCCTGAGCACCTGCCCAGCCTCACAGGCACTGGCGTTCCAGCAACAGAGAGACAGACATGGGAGCACTGAGGGGTGACAAGTAAACCCCCCTTCTAAGCAGAGCAATTTGGCAAGGAAACATCCTGGTGGGCAGGCTGCAAGCAGGAACGTTCTCCTTCCTCCCTCAGTCATTGAGTCATTCGACACTTCTTTTTTTAAAGGAAAGGTGCTTGGGGCATCTTGGTAGAATAGTGGTTAGGTCATCCCCCTTTGGCCGGCGCAGCCCACATACAGGACCCCAGTTCGTGTCCTGGAGCCAGGGGGAACCACCAAGATGAACAGCTAAATAAAATATACAAAACCCTTCTTCTTAATCATTCTTCCTGGCTGCCTGCCTCTGCTCGCCTCCACTCCTGCTTGCATCTTTGCTTTTAAAAAAATGAATAAAGGAAAGGTGCAGGCAGGAAAGAAGGTAAGTAGGCAGGTAGGAAGGAAGAGGGAGGAGGAAGAACATTTATTTATTTACTTTAATTGTTCATCTTGGTTGATCCCCCCAGGCTCTGGGTCAAGAACCAGGCTGCAGACCAAACCTAGGTAAGCTGGCACTATTCTAGCTACTGAGGCTTCAAGAGTAAACAAAGGAGACATCAGTCCTCCCCTTCAGGGAGCATTCAGTCCAGCAGGAAAGAAGAAGCAAGATAGAAAGGCGTATTACACTGCTAACGTGGGAACAGTTATTCTGTGGGTTTTGCATTTCTGCACATCTAGCAAGTGTGGAACTGATTTCTTCTTGTCCTGACCATGCTTTCAGGGATGCTTGTGTAGCAAACAGCCTTGGGAGCTAGAGACAGCGTCTTCTGCTGCAGCAGGCGGAGACATATTTACTGATGCCGGGGACAGTCAGCTGAGACACACTGATGACTCGCTGGGGCCCTCCAGAAACAATGAGTGGAGAGAGCCATTTGGTCAGGACCACACGGCCAGTTTATAAAAGCAGTAACAGTGAGTTTAAGCTCCCTGGGGGCCGGGAAAATTCCATCAAGGGAGTGCACACGTGTGTGTACGACCTGTGCTGCCTGCCTGTCACTCAGGCAAGGTGGGTTCTTGAATATATATGCGGGGTGAGGGTTTCTCCCTTCTGGGGTGTGTCCAGGTTACCTGGAGTGAAAACGGCTTGAGTATCTAGGGGTGTGTCCTATACCCAAGTTCCTAAGATGGGGTCCTTGCTCTTTAAAGTCTCAGGTTTTGCCGGTTAGTTTTCTGCTCATGTGTCTGCACGCTGCCCTGTAGATTTTAAGCTATGCTGTCTCCACATCATTGACCATCCTGCTTAAGAAAACAATTGCCTCTTCTGGAGCAAAAGCCAGGTATGCCGACTGTCCATTGTAAAAAGCTGGGGTCACTAAGTTCAGATCTCCAGTCCTCTTTACACCGCACCATGCAATCATCTTATGTCTCTCCATGAGAACTAGGGCTCTGGTGTGGGAATTGCAATAGGTATGCAGGATGGTATTCATCCCTGAGGTTAGTCGAAATGATCATTGTGCCACCTCTGCACACAGAGACTCTGAGGTCAGCTGACTGCTCAGGGTTGTTCTCCATGACAGAGTGGCCTGGACTGGCGGACTTGGGCAGCCTCTGTGTGACTGTTAGCGGCCCGGCTGTACCAGGAGGACTCCTGAAAGGAGGTGGAGGGGAGTGTAGAACGCAGGTGGACAGGCAGCTGCCTGAGCTCCCCCGAACCTTCCCAGGCTGATCTACCCTGATGGTCCCTGCGGGGCCTCACCCCATCACAATCAGCCCACATCTCCCTGAGTGATACTGGAGCTTTTCCTGGGTTCCCCCTGGATGTTGCTTTTGTCTCCCTAACTAGGTTGTAAGCCCAGGGTGGGCGCCACTTGTCAGAGAGTCACCCCTGGCAGAGCACAATGCTTGTGAATCATCAGTGCATCTGTGCTGGCAGCAACAGTCTCCTACACCGTGTCCAGCGGACACCTGTCCTCACCTCACCAACCAGTGCGGGCCAGGGGGGTTGGGAAGAAAGAGGATGTCACCCTGGGGAGGGGTCTTGGGGCCCACCGTGTCCTTTTCTCTGGCCTCTACGCTGCCCCCTGCTCTGGACATCTGCCCACAGCTCAGATCACAGTCACATCCACCCCACCCTTCCCACTGAAAGGATAAGCCATTCTTTAGCCTTTCCTCTGTCCAGAACCTTGTTCTCCTGGCCCCCAGGCATCCGAGGAGCCAGAGAGGTGGGGATGGTGGGTTAAGTACTTTCCAAGTCTGCCTCCTGCTCCCCCAGCCTCTGTGACTATTAGTGGTAAGTGAACCAATTTTCTCTCCTGAGATCTGTAGCTCTTAGCAGTGAATATATTTGAAAAACTCTTTATGATTACTTGAAATCTTCTCTGCAATTTGATTCCTGATATTTCTCTTTACTCACTGAATGATTCTCTTAACTCATTATTTCTTACACTGCAGGCCTGCCTATCTCCTCTCTACCACTAGTCATCGTAGATACCTATTCCCTTGCTCCCACATCCAGTAGAGAGGTGTCCCTAAGTGTCCAGAGTTGCTCTCCCCTGCCCACCCTTCTTCCCCATCTGGTCTGCCTTCCACTGCTCCCCGACCTCCCCCCCTGTCTTAGTCAGTCCAGGACTTTGTGAAGAGGAGGATTTCTCCAGGGACTGAAGTCCCTTCCTTCCCACCTGCGCTGCACGGCATACACCACCCCCTGCCTGGTCTCATGATTATTTTCAATTCCTTCCAGAATACTTAACGCTCCAGCCTCAGAGTGTGAAGTGATTTTTTTTTTTCCTCCAGGGGGAAAATACAGACCAGGGATTATAATAATACCAGGGATCATAATAACAATGCAGATGAGAATGGGTCTCAGAATACTCCCTGCAGCTGATGGAGGATGGGGCTGGAGGGAGCACATTAGCTTTGTTTGACCCTTAAGTCATTACTGCCATGTCCCCTTTCTGCAAGGGTGCTGGTGAAGATGTCACAAAATGTAGCTAACTACAGATTAATGCCACTGATGCTCGTGACACCAGGGCACACCTCTCTGAGCACAGGGGACAGAGAGTGAGCACTCCCTCCCCTCCACCCACTAGGATCTTTTCTGCTTGACACCTCTGCTGTCTTCTCTCTCACAAGCATCCAGGATCCCCTGCCCCCTTGGTCTCAAGTCCAAATACTGCTTTCAGGAGTAAGCAAACATCACCAGCCTTGGGCACAAGGAAAACTCCAGAAGTCAGAAGCTATGCGAATGCCGTGAGCCACCCAAGAGCCAGCGCACAGCCCCCCAACACAGAAACACACACACTGGGATGCCATCTCCAGAAGAATAAACAAGCAGAATGCCTGACCTCTGAACCAACTCCAAAAAAAAGTCTTTCCTTTGAGATTAAATCTTATGACTTAGTCCTTGTATTTCTCACTCATTTCTCACCTGACTCCAGAAAAAAGGGGCCCCTTGAAAGGTAGGCAATGCAAATGCTCTCCCCTACCACTTATCTCCATTCTAGGATGTTAGAAAGAAATCTGACACCCACTTCAAACAAACTCTTTGTTGTAGTCTGATTAATGTATTCTCTCTGTTATACCTGGCCAGCTTTTGTACTTTTATAAAAGCTGAGACCCCACTTCAAAAGGTGGGACAGGGTTGGCTTTTCTACCCTAGCTCTGCCTCCCTGGGTGTGCCCTCAACCTGACTGGAAAATAAAGCTCTTTTACTAACCTTTATTCCAACACTGCTATTTTAGTTACATCATCTGTCACTACACCTCCCATTCACTCATTCATTTATGTAAAAAATAGTACCCTGAGCACCTGGTACATGCAGGGAGTAGCTCTGAAGTTGGGAGCAGAGGGCTTCAGAAGAGGAATAAACTGAGTAGGTTATGAGCTCACAGTTCAGCGTGCAGACGGACACAGAAGCAACTCCACTGGGACACAGTGGCGACTGTAAGAGATGGAACTGCTGGAGACTGAGAGCCAGGTTCTGGAGTCAGGCTGGCTGGGTTTGAACGTCAGCTTCTACTTGCTTGTGGGACTTCGGGTAAGTCTCTGAATTGTTTTGTGCCTCGATAACCCCATCTATAAAATGGGCATGTTAAGAGTACTTACTGTGGCTTAATACATGAAAAGCTGTTAGGACGGAGCATGGCAGATGGTAAATGCTCTATAAATGCTATCTGCTCCAGGATAAAAAGGAGAGATTGAGTCAGTTTCCTGGGACCTTTGCTTGAAAACAACCTTATTAATATTGATGAGCATTATACCTTCAGGTTTTCTATTCTCAGGACAAAGGGAGACCAAAAGACTCCCTTTCTATTTTTCAAAAGGAAGAGCTTAGACCAGGAGAGTTGGAAAGACCATTCAGGGGAAAGAGTCTCCCAAAGAGACGAACTTGAGTCAGAGAGGTACCGACTACACAGGGATCCCCGCCCCTTGATCCCAATCCACTCAAAATCAGAGGGCACGTCTGTGCTCACACCCGCAGCTCAAGCGATGAATGTACCAGAGGTTCCTTCCAGAGGGGCTCACGGCTGGGGCTACAGGTCTTCCAGATTTCCTTCCCCAGGCAGTGCTTGGCCTCTAAAGGTCATGGGCCTTCAACCACCTGGCAGGTGTCTTTAAGTGCTTTCGTACTGGGGCTCAGGGGCTCCTGCACCGGGGGAGGAGTCTGCCGCACTGGAGAACAGAAAACTCGAACAGGGTCTCCAGGTAGAAGTGGGTTCCCTCTCAGCCCTCAAGAAAAGCCTAGGAAGCTGCTATGAATCATGGTGTAGGATCTGCGCCCCCACCCCCCAAATGTCTAGGTAGGTGTTTCCAAACTGCCCAGGCTTTTCCCAATACTTGTCACCTTCCTGCATAGCGCAAAAGGTTAACAAGAAGCTGTGACCTAACCATAGGACTGAGACATGGTGCTTTTATCAGAAAAGCCTAGCTTAAGGCAGGGCAAACATCTAGAGGCAAGGTTTTGTCACAAGAGATCATTCCCTCCTCTCTCTTGATGCTCAAGCCCCATTCCCATGAAAGGGGACAGGAGATCCATCTTCAGTCAGTCCCATTTAATCTTAGAATTTGCAGCCATGTCAGTTTTCCATACACATGTCATTACTTTTGGCATTTTCTCTTACTAATCCTTCCAATATCAGTTTGCTTGGCCAACCTTGGAAGAACCCCAGAGGGATGTGTGTGTGTGTCGGGGGCATGGTGGAGGGGGTGTCCTTGCCCCCTTACAGTGGAATCTGCTCTGGGGCTGGGAGCCTCCTGTCCTTCCTGACATGTACCTACGGTTGGGTTCTCAGGATGGAACCAGGCAGCCCTGCCCACAGGTCCCCTAGCCGCATCCACAGACCCCCCTAAGCCTGATTCATTCATGTGGGCACCTTAGGTGATGTCCAGAAAAGTCCACGGGGAGAAGCCAGGGGGCTCCTGACCTCATGCTCTGGTGAGCTGGAGCTTCCCTGAGGTGCAAGGACGCCTCCACCCTTTTGTCTGGTATGGCGCCTAAGTAGAACACTTTGGTCCTTGTGTTCATCAGGGTGGGCCCTATTCTCCCATTTTACAGATAAGGAAATAGAGGCTTTTGGAAGAGGCTAACCCTGGATATGCCGTAAGGGTGGCACAGACCTTAGAACCTGGTCTTCTAGCCCTGAAGCTCATGCTCTTCTCAGGCTTCGCTGCAGTGTGTGTGAGATTCCTGCCTACCTTTGGAATCTCCACAGAGGAAGAGATCAGAAACACTCACAGATCCCCAAGGCCCGCATCCCAAGCCTTAGAAGTCAGAGGAATGTGGCGGCCCTTTTTCCGCTGTGGCCTTGGCCCAGCCCAGCAGCCCCAGGGCGGGGTTGCAGGGTGCCTTGCTCGGGCTGGCTGGGTGCGGGCACTGAGAGCTGGAGGGCTCACAGATGCGCCCAGCGCTGCAGGGCTGCTGCTGCTGGAACCATTACTGTGGTGATTAATTAGGCACCTTCCACCCGAAGCCTCTGGGTTCTTGGGGCTGCTTGTCAAAACTGCAGGACTCAGCAAACTGCAGGCACCAGCCAGGAACCACCATCCAGACCAGCTGGGCGGGGAGGGAGGCAGGGAGACAGGGGGGCTCTACTGGCTGAAGCCTGGCACCCCACCGCGGCCATGGGAGTACGGCTCTGAGTGCGTGGCCCAAAGGCTTGCGGACCTCACTAGTTTCAGTTAGCGTTTACTGAAGACTGCCCGTGTGTCTCCACCACCACAGACACTTGTCCCTATTTTCAAATGGAGAAACTGAGGCTCAGAGGAGTAAAGAAGCCACTGGAGGTCACTGCATAAATGAATCTGCCCTACTCACAGTTTAAGAACAGACCCCCACACACACCCCCACCACAGCTTTAGGGAGCCTAGGACAGAAGAGGGGCTCCCATTACCTCCCATATGGGGGCCCCTGAATGTCCCCTTGCCCTTAGTACCTCTCTCGCACGTAGGGGAGTCATTCAGGAGTCCCCATGCTCAGTCACACCAATCCCCCTTTTTTTGCCTGCTTCTCTACTGCCACCTCTCCCGGCAGACCAGAGGAGCAAGAAACACTGGGACTGTCACCCAGGCACGGCCAGTGAGGACACTCACCTGCCAGGGCTCATAGTCCTCTTCTCCAGGCACAGGCTGGAAATGTTCCCCCCAAGACTGAGCGTCTCCACTGCTCTGTCACCCCATTTTCCAGCTTACTCCACTGAGATGCTCAGGGGCATTAGGACCAGGAGTTAGAGTTAGGTTGATAACAAGATCAAGAGTGTGTCACCACCCGTGGGACCCCTTGTCCCTTTCTCCAGTCCTGCGGACATGTCAGCATCTCCCAGTCAACCTAGGCGTGAGTGCTAGCTCCAGGTGCTAGGGGAGGCGTGGAGTGGGTGCTGTAAGGGAAGGGAGGCTGCTTGTGTCCCTTGGGGCTTCCCAAGTTGGGGAGAAGGGGCCACGTGCTCTGTGTGCGCCGCAGACCTGAGGCAAGGACACCAAACCCCCCAGCATGTGACAATGGGGTGGGGAGGGAGGCAGAAGAGCTCTTAAAGGCCAAAGAACCAGCACTGGAGAGAAAGGCCTCACCTGAGGTGTCTGCAGTGGGGACAATAATAAGAAAAAAGCAGCCAAGATGGAACAAAGGACATTGCGTGAGGACTGTGCTGATGGTGCCACCAACAGAGCTCAGAGCTCTGCCTCCATTGTATTGTTCACTCTGCAGCCACCCCCATGAGAACAGGGATGGTAGTCTTTTTGGCAAATGTGGAAACTGAGGTGCGCAGAGTCTGCAAACTTGCTGGAACTTGTGGAATTAGAAGGGACGGGACTCCACAGCCCGGATCGCCCCGCTCGGCCCTGCTGCTCTGCAGGCCTGTTTCACCAGGCAGGGCTGCTGGAGGCAAGGACAGAGGAGAGGCCTCCCCATGATGCCCAGAGCAGGCCTCCCCACTTGGGCCTGTGCGCTGTTTAGAGCTGAGGTCCATGGAGGCCTTGCAGGCTCATGAAAACTGTACCCTCTCCCTTAACCACCTAGATGAATGAAAATTGGGGGTTTCATCCAGAATTAGGATTTTGAACAGAAATGAATGGCCTTTCTATTAGGAAGTCTGTCTACACGGGGCAAACATTACCGAGCATCAAGCAGTCATGATGAGTCACCCTCTTCTCGTCATGGGAGGCCCCTGTCCCATTCCTTAGCCCTCATTTTGCCCCGTTTACTTTAAAACCTAGATTCTTCATGTCTGATTAAATGTTTTCTTTTCCTACTAATCTGTCTGATGTTGATGTGATTATGCAACCAGTTGAAGGAGACTCGAAGGGTGAGAGACCTCTGTTCCCACAGGAAGAATGTGAAGCCCAGTGACCGCAGGTCAGGTGTGACTGGCTGGATGCAGGGGACAGGAGTAATCTGATGACTTAGAAGATGCTGAGTGGTATGAGGTGGTCCTACTGAGCCCTCACACCTGAGGTGAACTGGTTCCCCCATACCTAAGTGGGAGAGGCGGGCTCTGACCCAGGCCCCACCAGATTATGGAGGAAGATTAAGGAAGAGAAGCGTCAAAAGGGGAAAAGAGGGTGCGTGAGTTAGCTGAAGGTGACGTAACAAAACGCAACAGACTGGGTGACTTAGCAGAAATGTACTTTCAGTTCTGGAGACCAAAGACCAAGCTGAAGGTGCTGGCAGGGTTGCCGTCCTCTAAGGTCACCCTCCTTGGCTTGCAGATGCAGCTTCTTCACAGCCACCCTCTGAGCACGCATGCCTCTGGTCACTCTCGCTGTGTGCTCCCGTCCCCTTCTCATCCAGACATCTGCAGAGTGGGTTAGAGCCTACGCTCAAGGACTCACCTTAGCTCAGCTGTCTCTTTACAAGCCCAGTCTTCAAAGGCGGTAGCATTCTAAGCTAGTGGGCATTAGGGCTTCCATAAATCCCACATACACTTACCCTCATCCCGACAGCTCACAAGTCTTAACCCACTCCAGCATCAACTCTAAAAGGTAGGTGGATAAAGGTGGAGAGGAATTAAAAGGAAGCAAAGGGGTAATGACAGGGTGGCAGCTCCATAAAGAGCTGAACTTGTGTCGGGGGCTGGCAAGGAGATACCCAAAGCAAATGACCTGATCATACGGTCCCCTAGGCCAGGGCCATCCTCATGGCAGCGGGTGGCTTAGTGAGGACTGGGTCCTGTGATGGGCTGCTATGCAAGGTTTGAGTAGAAGAGATTTGCCTTTCTACGGAAACGTGTGTGTGTTTGTGTGTGTGTGTGTGTGTGTGTGCGCGTGTGGTGTGTGTGTCTCTGTGTGTGTGTCTGTGTATGTCTCTGTGTGTATGTGTCTGTGTGTGTCTCTGTGTCTGTGTGTGTGTGCATGTGTGTGTAAACATTGTTATTGGTTTGAGTTCCCTGCCTCTGCAGCTCGGAGACACAGGGACCATGGTGATGGATCTATTGATTAACATTTTTATTCACTTCAAGATATGGAAATGAGTCCCTTTTGAGATATTTTGCTGGAGGCAGATGCCTTTACCTTGAATGTTATTGGACAACTTTGTGCTGACCTCTAGAAGAAGGTGTGGCTACCTAGAGAGGGGCCTGAGCCTGTCTGGCCTTTCCAGAGTGGGAGAGAAGCACCGTAGGGGGCTGAGCCTAGGGCATATGGCTTCCAGAGAGAGGGATGATCTTTTATTATTTCTGGGGACCCTACAGCACCCACTCTGCTGGCCCAGCTTGAGTGTTTGGTGACCTTGAAGACCTGCAGAGTGAAGGTCTCTCAAACCATGATTCTCAAATTTTCTTGTACTTGAGTTTATGAATAGGCTCGGATCTTTAGTTTTGACATCTCGAGGAGTAAAGTCCAGGGTACTAAATCTCAGCAGGCACCTCAGGGGAGCTTCATGTCCCACCGACCAGCACAGCAGAGGAAATCTCAGTCCTGTTCAGATCTTGTGAGGGTGATCAGCTGGAGAAGTGGGGCCAAACAATGAAGTGTCAAACTGGCTGTACTCATACCCTGATCACCCCATGTGCCCTTCCAGCAGGAAGGGAGAGCTCTTGCGATTGGGCTTTAGTAATCATTTCAGTTCTTTTCTACACCTCTCTCTGTCAATGTTCTCCACCCAAGGAACCCCAGGAATGCCCCAGTAGCAGAAGAGGTTGGGTTTATGACCTGTGGTGAGGAAAACATGCACTGTGGGCTGTCTCTGTAAGAAGACAGAGCCAGAGAGAGGCTCTTAGAGGGTCTGGACTTGGGGTAGGTCAGTTGAAGAGGGCCCGAGGAAGCAGGAGTTCGCACCTATTGAGGGCTAGCAGAACGGGGTGTGGGGGGCACATGGCCACTGTCTGACATGGTATCACAATCTGATCTAGAGGGAGGGCAAACTACAGCCAGGTGAAAGCTGTGCCTGGTGATACAGCAGCTGTCACTCACTCTAGCGGGGAGAGGAGACAGTGGGTATTTTATAGTCGGGACAAAGTTCACATGTTTTCTGTGTTCACTCATGATTGTGGAATAGACTTAGTTTTATCTTGAGCTATCATGGTCCCGGGTGGTCTTGTCTGATGTTGATGGTCAGTGAAATTGCTTGCTCAAGGAACACACCAAGGGCAGCTCCTAGACGTCAGGCTTGCTTTCCTCTTTCTCACCGACGATCATGTTCCCACCCACGTTGTGTACAGTCCAAAGAGAAAGGCCAGCACTAGCCACTATGACTTTTATTTCTCCTGTACATTCCAGGCAACCCTTCCCCAATCCAGGCATGGAGTCTGCTGCGTTCTCTGGGGGCTCCCTCCCCAACAACGTCCCCTCCCACGCCCTGGATGCTGCGCCTCCACTTAACCATGTGCCAAGGAGCCAGCGCCCCTCCATTCCTTTGTGTCTTGACTTCACATTGTGGCCCTGTTGCCGTGCTTCTATGGGGTCCACGTACGAGGGCCTCTAAGCAACTCTGACCCTGCAGACTGGACCCAGCCAACCTTATGACAGTGAGTGAAGGCGGAGGGTGGTGTGTAAGGTGCTGAGGTTGATGGTGTTTCTAGAGCTGATTTGACAAACCGTCTTCACAGCGAGGGTAAGATCCACCATAGCAGCGGTCATAGCCATGGGGGCGGGGGTTTCAGGAGGGTGGTGAGGCTGGTGGCAGTGGTGATGATGACGGTATTGTTGGTGGTTGTGCTGGGTGTGAGGGTGACACAGTTCATGGCCATCACCGGGGTGAGGACAACAGCGAGGATGCTTATGATCCAGCTGCGTTCATAGATCGCAGCCCTGGAGGTCTTTTCACCATGTTTGTGGAATAATCTCAGCAAGTTTATTAAGTCATCTACTTCTTTCTTCAGGCGAGAAAACTCTAAATCAACATTCTCAGGCTGCTCATGGCAAAGCGGGTTGCAGAATGAAGTTGGTATGGCAGGTCTCCCGTGGAGCCTGCCTTGTTTCCAAGCCCATAGAAAAGAAACGCAGATGGTTGTCGCATTCTGGCAGTGTTCTCAAACAGAAAGGAAGCTTGCTGATGGGCAGTGACAGCAGTGAGGCACCTAGGGAGACTCCAGAGGCCTGGCCTGGCAAGGCTTGTCATATACAGGCAGGGCCAATGATGGATATAAGATAAAGGGCCTAGAGCCCCAGAGCCAGAGCCGTCCCACGGGTTAGAGGCACATGGAACAGTCTAGAACAGAGCACTCAGAAGCCAAGACACAGGAAGGTTGATGAGCTAAAGCAAAGGGAGCAGCAGGAATGGAGAGGTGGTGCGGATTACCTGGATGGATTAGACTGAGGCGCCCACAAAGTCGTTGAGTAGGACCGTTGCTGGTAAGGCCAGAGAGACTTGAGGCCAGGTGCAGAACTGCCTGTGACAATGAACATCTGGTACACCCACCCTGCTGTAAGAGACTGACTTCGCAGGGCAGGCAGAGCTTACAGCAATGCAGAAGCTGTTACCTCCAACCTGAAAGGTCCTGACCAAACCCCACACGGCCTCCATGACTTCGTCCCTCCTTGGGACACTCAGGACTCATAGGTACAGATGTCAGGGGACCTGAGGTTTGGAGAGAGCCCCAGGGACTTGTGACTCACACAGGGACCTTCAGGATGCCTGCCATCTGGAAAATCAGCTACCGACATTCATCAAGTGGAGAGAACCTTCTGTATGAGACAGGGTCTGGTGATAACATCAACCGTTCACCATAGTGCCAGTAAAGAGCTGTCATGCTAGAAATGGGTTCCTTGGGTGCTGAAGAGCTAAAAAAAAAAAAAAAAACAGCACAGAAATGCCAAAGCAACCAGAGGTCAGCAAGAGTAGGAAGCCATGGCGACCTGGAAGGACAACAGAATGAGGTTAGCAGAGACCAGATGTGGGTGGAGCTGTGACTGTGCTGGAGAGTCAGCTGCCCTGAAGAGATCCATGACCTGGAGTCTCACCTTTCTTTCCTGAAATCTTTCACTCTTCTTCCTAGTGATGGACCCTGCAAGCTGCCAGTTGTCCAGGGAGGCCGCGTCGTCAGAGGACGTAGACTAAAGGAGAGCAGGAAAAGCACTGAAAGCAAGTGAGTTGACCACTTTGTGTTCCAACCTAAGGAAGCTGAGCTAGGTTACAGCCTTGGGTGGCGGGGGACGTTCATGACGATCATCCCTTCTCGCACATTTACTTCATCATTTAATGAGTTATAGACATGGGAGTCAGGCAAATGGAAATAGAAATTTTATCCTTGATTCAAGTGCATCAGTGAAGAAGATGACAAGACTGTGGCGTCTCTCAGCCAGGTGGGCCTGCAAGCATCTCATAGCTGAATTTGACAAGGTTCAGTGAATCACTGGCAGAGGGAGACATCTGCAGTCCCACCCCCCACTCACAGTGGGGAAGCAGGAACTATGTGCTTTCATCAACAGGAAGATTCCCAAAGTGGAGAACACTCACATCCTCCCCCTCACGTCCCAGCAAAGGAGTCGCCTCCTCCAGGAGATGACAGGAGAAGTTGACGGGAGAAGTGCTGGAGAGGGGAGAGGACTGGGCTCTAATGGAGACTCCTCCACATAGAGCCAGCCTAGAGGATGTGATCACAGTGTCTCCAAGTGACAGTGCTGAGTCCCCTCTACAGCAGTTCTCCCACGTGGGTGAACAGTGTCTCTTGAAAATGGTCGGTGAGGGGGACTTACTACTGTGTGAAGTAGTCCCGTCCGTCACTACACAGTTCTGAGGGTTAAAATATTCTTTATGTTGATCTAAAATTGTCCCATAATTTCTATGTCTCCCTTGGGGATGAACATCTGATCCTTGTTCAACGAGAGGAGGATGTTGGAGATACTTAAAGATACAAGCACGTCATCCTGAAGCATCATTTCTCCAAACTAAATACTTCCAGTCCCTTTCATTCGCTCTTACAGGTCCATGGTTTTCCAACCACTCAGCTCCCTCGCTACCTCTTCTGGACAAATGGAGTTAATTGACATCCCTTATTAAGGTGTGACACCCAGAACCAAGCACACCAGGACATTGGCTGTCACCTACTGCCATGCATTGTTCCCGACAGTGAGGCACAGAGCAACGAGTAACCTGGCTCCGGGCTCCAGGGGGAAGTCGCAGAGGAAACTGAGATCCTGTGATTCTGGTTCCACAGGAATGAGAGGAAGGGGAGCAAGTAGGATGCAGGGTCCTGGGCCCTCCGCCTCCCAGACACGACACAGCACCATGCTGGTCCTTTGTCACCCTGCCCTGTGGGGTGAAGGAAAGTGTCCTTCCTCCCCAGCAAACCCCCAGAGGAATATACACAGACCACCAGCAGCTCCTGGCTTCTCACCAACAGGAAACCTCACAACACAGAGCAGCAGTTTTCTCATGTTTATTTTCATGTGTTTTAGGCAAATAGCTTCAGTAAAAAAGCTCATCTCTGACAGTAGCTGAAGAAAGCCCTCAGCTGTTGCCAGTGCCTGAGACAGAAAGGAAATCACGGGTTAATAATTCATCAGACGGGTGTGCGTGTGTGTGTGTGTGTGTGTGTGTGTGTGTGTGTGTGTCTACCTGAGAACAAGGCTCATATTTCTCATTTATAGGCTTCTGATACCATCCGACAGAAATCCGTTCTTAAGTGAAATATTGATGGGTTTACTCTGCAATCTTAAGCATGCTTCCTAAATTGCTGTAATTAAGGCTAGCGAAGAGGGGTGGCAGCAGAGAGGAAAGAGTAGGGATGCCGGACACACACACACAAACACACACACACACACACACACACACACACACACAGAGGCACACAGTGGTTAACACTGTGATGGCTGAATTCCCAAATAAGGGTCCTAAAAAGGTAGCTCAACCTCCTTCTCCCATTCAGAGCCCTTTTCCAGTCCTAATCCACCTTGACCTAAATCTCGAGCTGGCCACAGTGGTCAAGTGGCCCTTCCAATGACCACCTCTGCTCTCGCCTGTGACTCAGCTGACCCAGTAGACGTGGAAGTCTGAGAACCAGGTATTTAAGGTAAGGTGATGCCCACCTCAGTGAGAGAGCCACAGCTCCTCTGAAGGAGGCCTGCCCAGTGACCCCTGCTGCCTGGGAATGGGGGTTGTCTGTGATGGGTGATTGGTGAGGGATGGGAGGGGATACAGACAGTAAAGGGTGAGGGGAGGGGAGGGAGCAGGGACCTAAGATGCTAGGAGATGTGGGTGGACCAGGAAATACAAGAATTAGAACCTAAGAGCACATGATTGACTAGGAGTGAGAGATGTGCATTCTCTTCCAAACCGAGCCGAAGGGCCTGGGAGGGCGCAGGTCTTTGCTGTCTGGAGGAGTCAGAGTGGCTTCTGGTCTTCTCGGTGCTCCTTTTCTCATTGTGTCCCCCTGTTCCGCTCTCCTCTGCCTTCCTGTCCCTTATTCTTCCTTCTTCTCCTTCTTTTCCTCCTCTACCTTCTTTTTGATTTCCCTTCTTCCTTTCCCAGGCAGAATCAGAAGCAATGGCAAACATTCATCAAAAAGGTTTTAATTAAAACCTTAAACACTCAGCTGCAGTCCCAGCTCCTGTAGGTCCTCTCAGCAGGTAATTATTTAAAATAAAATAGTGGCATTCCATTATGTGTATGAGAGATTAACATATTAATGGGAAGGTAATTATTGGAGAGCCCTGGCTGGAGTCTGACACCTCTGACAGTAGCATCTTCAACGGACTGTCCCTGAGGAAGGGTTTGTCACACCTGCTCAGGTGGTCTGTCTCCCCCTCATCCCTGAGCAGAAGCTAGGGGGCCAGGCTCTCTCTTCTAGAGATCTTTTTGCTCTATGTCATGATGCTCCACTAGAATCAGGAAATGTCAGAACTAGAGAAGGTGGGGCGAGGATGAGGACTGTGGTGGGAAGAAATAGTGGGGAGAAGGGGAAATGGCAAGAGGCATGGGAATGCAGACAGAGTAATTGCTGGTGAAAGATTTTCAGCAGCTGACACAAAGGGCTTGCCTGAGGGGAGGCTGCTGCCCTCCAGATGAGGGGGTTGGAACAGAGAGTGGGGTGGGGAGGGAGGATATAGCAGATCTGGAATGGGACCTTCTGGAGAGACTGTGAGTCTTGATCATGTGCGTTCATTCCTTTGTCTATTTATTTATTATTCATCAACTCTTTATTGTAGTGAGCAGCACGCCAGGCACTGTGTCATACACTGGGAGCCAGGGATGCAAATCTGAAGTCCCTGGGACTAGCCGATTCCATCTGCATGCACTCCTGGTCTCTAGCCTGCCTCCAGGACACAGGGACCTCGCCCTCAACATTTTCAGGGTACAATGATTATCAGAAGAATGACAGGCATGGGTGGCATGGAGATGAGAGGATAGAGAAGTGCATCAATCTCAGAATGTCACACCCAAAGGAACTTCAATGCCATTGGCTTAGTCTAAATGTTCCCTTGTATAGCTGAAAGACTGGGCCCAGAGAGGGTGTGACAACTACCCAAAAATCCCACAGTAACTGAAGTGGGACCAAAGCCAGGAGAAGCCCCACAGACCTCCCTTAAGGGGTGACTCAGACAGTGAGTATAGTCCATAAGAACGAACTGGTGTCACATCAGGTTTCCATGTCTTCTCAGCACCAGGCACAATGCCGGGTAAGCTAACAAGTATTTACTCAGAGCTGTGGGGAGAGGGAGAATATTCCAACCAAGCTCCCTCCCTACCAGCCTGGCTACATACATAGAGTCCAGACCTGGGGTTAGAAACTGTGGCCCAAAGACTTTAAAGTAATCTGTGTGAACCAAGTCTCAACCAATGCAACCAACATTCACCACATGCATGTATATGTGTGTAATCTTTACAGAATGTGATTATATTGGGGGGTGGTGGGTAGGACAGGCTGACTACTTAATGGGACATGGTGTTTGGAAGCAGAGTGTGGAAGAAAAGAGTTCAACATATCCGGATCCAATTCCCGCCTCCCATGTTGCAGTCCTGTGCAAGTTAGTGGACTTTTTGGATTTTCCTCTGCCTCATTTGTAAAAGGAGCATAATGAAGCCTACCACTCCAGAGGGTGTGAGCATCAGCACACAGGTAGCTGCTGGCACAGAGCTGACCCAGAAGGAGATCAAAAAACCGTATCATTGCAGCTACTAGGTTGGAGGACCAGAACAAGAGCTTAGTATCTTCTGAGAAGGTACCTCTTGAACTGGACACAAGCCAGAGGTGTGCTTGTCCTGTGTCTGCATCCAGGAATTTCTGAAACATTCACTATTGAATGTTTCAAACGAGAACTAGTTATTCTACTAACAAAAGTGGGCCTATTCAGAAACAACAGCAAAAAGCGATTTGGTTAGTGTATTCTCATGACTTTGAGATTTACCACTTCTCCTTGATCAAAGGCCAGCACCCCCTGATATTGCCTTTGGGGCAGCTGCTGGGTACAAAGGCCTGTTTTCCTTCTGCTGGGCGGGAAAGATGTCACTTCCTATCAGAGCTGCAAGGCATGATGGGTCTTGTAGTTTGCTGGTGGCACGGGCCTGGCTCTCTCTTCTCACCTTCCCACGTCATTTAAATTGAGTTTCTCTATGTTAACTGTCACACAGGGCAGACATTCTTCAGATTTTTGTTTTTAAACACTCTACATCCACTTACATGTGGATGATTAAGAATTAACTCACTTCTCACCATGAGGTATAAGAGGTGAAAAAACGAAAATAAAGACAAAAATACCCAACCAACGAACCAACCAAGCAAGTCAGACCCTGTATATTAACATATGCAAGAAACCATCTCAGTTATATCTAGTGCAGACTCCAGCCTTTTCCTCTCCATCTGGCAGAAGAGCTATGAAGCCACTGTGTGGGGTCTGTGAACTCTTGAAAGATTATGTGGTTTACGTCTTCATTTTTCAGAGAAGCATTTGTCTTTTTCCTCAAGACCCCCATCTTCCCTTAGGGAACCCTCGCCTGAGTATGGATAATTCATGCCCTGCCCTCAGTCTAACTGGGGAGCCAGAGCATTGCCCTGGGGTGGTCCATATCTGCTGGAGAAGACACACCTGTGGTCCGTGGGCACAGCCCAGTTGGAGGGAAATAGAAAATACAGTAGGCAGTTTAAAAGTTCATACACAGGCCAAGCAATATGCGCCAACAGAGCCCTGGGCACCAGAGACACTGCAAAGGCAGGCTCACACAGAGGCCAGGGGCCTGGCCGCGGCCTCACCCCTCCGCTGCTCGTGGCCCCTCCAAACAAGAAGGCTTGGGACAAGACAGGCAGCACCTGGTCGCAGACCCCTCAGTGAGCAATTAGTATTCTAAACATGAAATTAATTTGCCCTACAAATATGAGAACCTAGTAATCTGTTTGACTTTTATTTTATTGTCAGATAGGATTCATTTTCTACATGATTTTATGGTTGGATAGGATTCATTAGAAATTTTCCCCAACTACTTCTCTTCAAAAAAAAGAAAAATCCCTCTTCAGCTAAGCAACCAGGGTGGAGCAGGCCTTAGCTTTCCTTTGAATACACCTAATAAGTACCCATTCCCACACAAAGTGCATCGTCATAGCCCGGGGTTCTGCTCCTCAGTTTCATTTTAATTTCCAACTGTGAGAAGCCAGGGACTGAAATAAAGATAAATCTTTCTGGAAGCTTCTGCAATAGGACTGTTGATAATGGAGTGGTGGGTGGGTAATGACTTGGAGGCTTCTCATGTTATTTACTGATAGAATGACCCCGACTCTCTCAGAATAACAACTCATTTACTTAGTGCCCACCCTAGGCCAGGTGCCAGGCGGGTCACTTAACTTTGTTAGCTGCTCTTGCTTCCCCTTCTGCTGTGACCTGCTCACCACAAGGCCACTGAACACAGAGCATCCAGGGTTATAGTTGCCTGTGTCTGGGCAGAGCCCGTGGCTTACTGAACAGCACTTCATTAGCCTTGACAACTGTCTCTGCTTTACCTTGTTCCCTGCTTACTGACTCCACCTGTAATCAGAATGGGGGACCTATATAGATCCCCTTCTATTATATAAGCAGACACACATAGAAAATCTTCTCCCTCAGACTGGTCTCCCGAGGACAGGGCTGTGTCCCCTCAGACTGGGGCTCCCCGAGGACAGGACTGTGTCCCCTCACACTGGGGCTCCCTGAGGACAGGGCTGTGTCCCCTCAGACTGGGGCTCCCCGAGGACAGGGCCGTGTCCCCTCAGACTGGGGCTCCCCGAGGACAGGACCGTGTCCCCTCAGACTGGGGCTCCCTGAGGACAGGACTGTGTCCCCTCAGACGGGGGCTCCCTGAGAACAGGGCTGTGCCCCCTCAGACTGGGGCTCCCTGAGGACAGGACTATGATTCTCCATTAGATCCAGTTACAGTGGGGTTAACCAGGCTGAGTCTCAGTGTCAGTATCTCCCATGTAAGTTACTCTTTTACAGTTTCTCACTGCACCCCCTTTTCTCTTTATAACAACAGCTTCTACTATCATCAGTCATCTGAATAAGTCTCTGTTCAATGTCTGCCTTCCCTGCTTGACAATAAGACTTTTGGGGTGGTGGTCAGCAAGCCTCGATTCTCACCACTCTGTCCAGCATCTGCACACAGCCTGGTACAAGGAGGGCCCGGTAAGTACACTTCTGCTGCTGACCGATGAAATAAAGCAGGGCTGTGTACACACACCATCATGCCGCGCCCAGGACTCAGCACAGGTGTCTACTGAGACTGGGGACATTTCCTAGAGGACACTGGGATTATTTCACGTGGTTCCTCCAAGAGTTCTCTGCGATGAGGGTCAAATAAGAGTTAGGGAGCAAGACCACTGGGTCTGCAGACCACATTTACCCCTGAGCAGCTTGTGATCTGGAGCCAGAATCTTAACTCCCTCATCTGTTCAATGGGGATAATAAGGCCCCCCCAGTCTCAAGGAAGGCTCTTAAAATAAATGAAAAGCACTTACAGTAGAGCCTGGTGCAAAGTAGACACTCAACAGTGCCAGCTACCATTAGGATCCATCATACAGATGAGGACACTGAGACTTCAAGAGGGCAAATAACTGGTCCAAGGTCCCAGGGCTAATCAGTGAGGGCCAGGGTTTCTGGGATCTGGACTCTGAGCCTGGAAAGCATCATAAGCATCACACTTTTGTCCCTCCTGTGATAAAACTTCTGGCACTGATGATTAAAGAGTATCAGAAGGGGTCTTAAGAGGGGGTAAAAAGCTACTTCTGATACTGCGCCCTTGGCACAGATTCTGCTTCCGAAGGACAAGAAGAAGAGAGCTGAAAGGACAGTGAGAAAAGGGCTGGGTGCTGGCCTCCAGGAGCACTTACTGAGCTTCGGCATGGGAATAATGTCCCAAGACTGCCATAGGGTCCTCTCTGACTGGCCCTTATCTCTCCCAACTCCTCTCCTCGTATCACTCTTTGCCTTCAGTCACACAGGTCAGACACGCTCCAAGTCAGCCACACACTCGTCAATCAAGACAAGTTTGATCAGGTGGTATAAACACTGGGTATTTGCCTCCAGTCACTGACATCCTGAACAGAGGCTAGGTGGCCGGCATTTCTGCCTGGTGACGGGAGAATAAGGACCTGCACTCATGTTAAGTCCTCTGAGAAGCAGATGGCAAGAGTACAGACGGAAAATATACCTGAGGACAACAGAGAGAAAGCTCAAGGAGGCTGGGAGAAGCCTCAAGTTGAAAGCAGGCCCAACTCCTGTAGAGGAAAGTGGTGACAATGTCTTAGACCCCAGTGCAGTTTGACAAAGGGGATAGAGGGAAAGGTGGTAAGATAGGCAGGGCCCAGAAATGCTGGGGCCCTGGCTATTAGCTTATGGAAAATGCCATCTGCCCCTTGTGCTGCCCTGTCCTGCTGCTTGGTGAAGGACCTTTAACTTCAGAAACCATTAAGTGCCCAGTTGTGAAGGGGCCTTTTGCTAAGTTCCCACTTTCTTTTTCACTGAAATCATTAACTTCTCCATTGTGATGATTATTGGAGGCTACCTTTTGATCACCCAGTTCCTTTTCCATTGCCTCTAAAAGTGTGTGTTGATGCAGGAGCTGAGCCCCTAGAAAGAGACTATTTTGCTAACCATCTGCCATCAGCGGACCCTCCTCCCATGACACAGGCTCCATACATACAGCAGAGAGTCACCCAGCAACCATTTTGTTGGTTCAAACATGCTTAAAGGATCAGCTCAAGCCTCTTTGGACTCTGTTCTTGGGTTGGTTCCCTCCCGTGTCTGGCTCTCTCTCTCCCACTACTCCCCACCCAATAAAGCATTTGTCTGAAGCATTCCTTGTCCTCCCCTTAAGTTCTAAGGCCAAGCACCAAAGAACTCTCTGAATGTGGTGTCTTGGCTGGTCTCTCAGCCTGTTCCGGTTGAGCCAAAATCTCTCTCTCCTCACCTTGCAGGAATCGACCTGTCTTCATGTCCCAGTCACGCTTAGTCCCTGGCTAGAAGCTGCTCACGGGAAGTGCTGGGGCCCTGGTGCCGGCGTGCTGGTGGGCTCCGAGCGCGGCGTGCTCACACATCAGTGGCAGGCATACTTGTGCCCTATGCACTGTCCAAATGAAAGTGACTGGAAGCAAATATAGAGAGTTTCTAATCCATCAGGGAGGAACCAGAACTTGATTAAAATGGGTTTTGTCCTGACTGACAAAGGTTCTGAGTTTGAAATGTGTCTGCCTTGTGCGATTGGTGATAGAAGAATTGCTTCTCTGCAAAAAAGGAATCTGAGGCGTACATGACCCTACCCCTGCTCCCGAGATGCTAACCTTAGAAACTTTTACAGCCAGCACCCGGCCTGGCTCTAGTGCCCTGTCAAGCAGAGAGGCCCAGGATTCCCTACCATGGGGAAGCCCTGAGTTATCAATGCAGGAGATGGTGGAGACACCGAATGATAACTCACCTTACACTGGTCTTGTAGAGAATCCCCATGTCACAAGGCCTTCCTCCTCAGATGGCAGCTTCTATGTCTGGCTGCACCATTTGCAAGTCTTTTTGGGGGACACCTTTTCTATCAGAACTTTGCTGACACAGTTCAAACCAACTTTCCATGATGGAGCACGTGATACTGTGATTTATAAGAAATACTCATTTTGTTTATTAGATTATAAAAATTCAGTTGCTCATAGCTCCCCATAGCCTTAGAATTTCCTAAGTTTGGGGAGTAATACATTTCCTGTCAGAGCCCCCACAAGAGCAAGCCTTAGACCAGGGATTAAAGTTCAGCTATCAGGACAGTGAATTGCCTCTCGCCCCAGCACCCAGTCGTGGATGCATCCGGATCCATAAGGAAAGCTGATGGACGAGTTCGACATGTGGGACATGTAGTAAGTGACCAGCACAGACTCTTACCAAGAAACAAAAGAATGACATCAGTTGAAGAAGACCACCAATAACTTCAAAGGACAATGTCACCTTGGCCAGTCAGGAACTAAAACCTGGTCTGCAGACTTCTCTCTCCAACCCCCTTCCTCACCATGTGGGATTTTCCCTTAAAAACTCAGGCCCCCTGCAAGGCCTCGGGTCTTAGCCTCCCTTGGCTGGCTCCATCCTCTCTCTCCCTCTGTTCCCCACTAATGGTGGTCTCAGCTTCCCTTGGCTGGCTCCATCCTCTTACTATCTGTTCCCCACTAATGGACCCCAACTTACTTGCTGCGCCTATCTGGTATGTGGAGCAACCCTGAACCCACGGGGTCTGGACGTCCCTTGGTCAGCTCCATCCCTTTACCCTCTGATTAAACCTCTGCTTGCTCACTGGCCTAACTCTGCCGTGGATTCTTGGAGTGACCCGAAAACCCCCACATTTCCTAAGTTTGCTATGTCACTGAGATGACTTTTGGGAAACATCTGCTTAGGCGGTGGTGCTGGTTGGAAGAAAACAGCACACAAATCGGATGGGGACCTCCAATCCCACCCAGCTGGCTTTCAAGGAGTAGAAAGGGGTTGGAGAGTGAGTCAACGGCCTGTGGTCAATGGACTTCAGGAAGCTTCTGGGCTGGTGACACACAGAGAATTGGGGAGAATGATGCTCCTAGACAGGACGTGGAATCTCTGTTCCTTTTCCCCATACCTAACCTCATATGCATTTCTTCCTGAAAAGAAATATCCTTTGTAGTAAATCAGTGATCTTGTGAGTGAAAGTGTTTCCTGAGTTCTAGCAAATCGAGTGAAACTCAGAAGGACGTTCCAGAAGGGCGTCGGATCTACAGTCAGAAGCACAGCTAACAGCCTAGATTTGCTACTGATGGTCTTGGGAGAACAAACCCTTAACCTGTGGAATCTGACACTATTTCTGGACAGATAGTGTGAACATTAAGCTGACTCGAGTTGGATTCCGGGACACCGTACTGGAGGCTGAGACTAACTTGTTAACTGTGGGGAAGCCTCCACACACACACAAGTTACAACTGGGTTAGGAGCCCACACAGGGACATGTCGTGGTCACCACCAGCAGGGTGTAGACCAGGCCAGGAGCTCAGCAGGCCGCAGCATGGGTCGCCCCAGCTCCCACCAGCCCATTGTCTCTCCACAGGGAGGCTTCAGCACCTTTTCACTGGTCACTGTGAGACTCAAAGGAGAGCAGAGACAGCTGAAAACAAGAAGCCTGAGATTGGCTCCCCACAGACCCTCCTGCAAAGTGGCCTTCCTCCCTGCTTCTCTCACTCCTCTGATCTTATGCGCTTCACAGACACACAACCTCTGATGCCACCATAATTTGCTGGTTACATAACATGTATCTTCACAGGGTGGCAGGTCTCACTCACTGGAGAGGCTCGAAATTAATAATCTATTATTCATGGCAATACTGTGTCTCTCCACAGACAACGTATATATGAGAAAGAAAGCTATATGCAGAGGAACAGAGAGGGAGGTGCATAATGGGAGCAGGCAAAGCCTGGGAACTGACGTCTTTGAAGCATTCCAAGAAAGGGACAGAGGCTAGTGGGAGATATGAGCTTGACCCTTTGGGGTGTCTCTGAGAAGCATGTTTTCTTCACTACCTGAAGAAACAAGGTCATTAGAGAAAAAAGATCAGGAAGGGAAGATTTTACAGGAGTTCAAGATACCAGTCAGAGTTTAAAACTCCAAAACATTGCTCTCCTAAGACATTGAGGTAGGGTTATAAAAGTGACTGGGGAAACTCAGTCCAGTCCTCAGTCTAGTCTGAGGAGGCACAGCCCTGTCCTCGGGGAGCCCCGGTCTGAGGGGACACGGTCCTGTCCTCGGGGAGCCCCGGTCTGAGGGGACACGGCCCTGTCCTCGGGGAGCCCCGGTCTGAGGGGACACGGCCCTGTCCTCGGGGAGCCCCGGTCTGAGGGGACACGGCCCTGTCCTCGGGGAGCCCCGGTCTGAGGGGACACGGCCCTGTCCTC